>MNCI01003240.1:85762-132730 GCA_015680685.1 Gnetum montanum
GAAATCCCTTCATTTCCCAATCCTGGCTAGAAGTAGCGAAGCTCTGGCAGATTGATCACTCCAGAGTTAGAATTTTTCCCATGTGCCCGCAGTAGGAGTCCTAGAGTGAACGGCTCTTTATTCGAGCAGCTTGTAACCTAAACCCAAGTTGTGTATGGCAATAAAGACGAACTTAATTGGATAAACCTTGCAGTACATGGTTTTATTATTATTTATTTACTACTTTCCTATTGCGTACAAGTACGACTTGATTACGAGCGTCTACGGACGTGTACGACTAGTCAAGAATCGGCTGCTTGTCACAACGCATGAGTACGACTTGATTACGAGCAGTGGCTGCTTGGTAACCCAGTAGCGTATTCCAGGATTCTGCGCTTGGTAATCCCAGTGGTAGTCCAACGTGTACGGCTAGTCAAGGAATTGGCTACTCATTACTAGGCTAGAACGTGTGATAAGTACGACTTAGTTACGAGCACCCACGGGTGTGTACGGCTAGCTAAGGAATCGGCTGCTTATCACACTTAAGCTAAATAGGTGCCTCAATACGACCACTTCGAGCACTTGCGTTATGTGTGGTGATCCTAGTAACGATTAGCGTTTGGTAAGCCACAGTTGCATAGTTTAGGGTGTGTCCGGTAAGTGGGAACGGATGCTGACGCTAGTTAACTTAGACTTAGGACATTAGTTAGAGTTAGCTTAGTTTCTCAACCCTTTCCTCTGATAGCATAGAAGATAAACCGAAAAATACCAAAAAAATCACATACCTTAGACTTGCTTAATGATACACCGTGACACTTACAAGCAAGCCTAGGAAGACAACGAACGATTAACCCCAAGTGTTTCTTGTGGTGTTAAGGCATTTAGTCTGCGGAGTTCGACCGGATCGCGCGTGCATGCTCGTATTCACATGGTTGAGTGTAGGGGTACGTCACCACTCATCAGATAGGATATGGGATTTTCCTCATTTCCTTGTTCATGAATCTAGGATTCAAAGGTACCCCAAGTCATTCCATCTCACCAATCAAATGAGCCGTGATCGGTTAGCATTGAGAATGATGAGAGTCTACGCAGTACTTGCAGGGACCCTTATTATTAAAGGAGGATGAGGAAGCTCTATTTGAATCTTCTTGAATGCTCTTAGAGTAAGAGAGCTTTTCTTTACCCTTTCCATCATACCTCTTTCTTTGTTCATGTGATGCAATGATCTTGGTTGTAACTCTAACTACATTATCCTAAATTTCCTTGAGAGTAGTGGCCATCTTCTCATCCATCACATCCCAAACTTGGTTTAAATGGTGAGCCAATTCTATCAAGGCTTTATTTGTTCTAATCTTATCTTGTGCTTGAGCCTTGATTGTAGTAGGAGGTTTGGTAGTATATTCAACATTCTTGGCCTTCTACCTATGTGATGAATCATGATTATGCTCCTTGGTAGATTTTTACTTCTATGATTTCCCTTCATGTTAGTAATGGTGCTTAAGAGCATCTTGATTTGGGCCATGGACTTTTTATGCATTAGGCCCTTCTCATACATGTTCATGTGTTCTCTTTCTATCTAACTTAGCCCTTTTATGATATGCATTAATTGCTTCCTTTGGCTAAAATCATGGTTTGGATAGAAGTGAGCAATTTTCAAGTATCTTTCCATGGTGATGTCAAGATAATTATGGGCTCCTTGCCTCCATTTGGTCATCTTCTTTTGGATGTTTGAGATTTAGACATAGGTATAAAATTTTGGGTAAAATATTTTGACCATATATATCCATGTCTAAATTGATCGAGAAAAGAAAAATTTATACTAGGTTTTTGCATGTTTAATGAAGGTGTGGAAAAAAAATTCAACTTTTGCCAATCATTCATGATCCCTTGGAGATAGCAAGCATTTTCAAAGGCTTGCACAAGAAGCTAGGGATCATCATTGGTATATCCTCTATATGTTATACATCATTGATATTAATTTGTTTGATTTTGCTACCATGAAAATGCTCCCTTGGAATATATACTTCTTCTATCAACTCATGATAATAACCCCAGTCGAACAAAGGAAAATCATCATTGCCACTGGTAGATCTATACATATGAAAATTCTAGAACTTGAAAACAAGATCATCATGCTAAGCTACACTTGGATTGAAGTTACTTGATTAAGGGTCTTAATGATGAGCTAGTCCTTTTCCATTCTTATTTTTTTAGCCTCATGCTCTTCATCTAAATGATTAGATGAAAAGTTGCAGCCAACTTCTTCTTCTAGCACTTGCTCCCAAAGATCTTGCATGTATAAGGATTCATAATCATCAAACATGGACTCATGATCCTTGTAAAGTGTATGCTCATTCCCTAGCCCCATATTGATTAGGCCATCAATGAGATCATTGGGTGCAGCCACAACTAGATCTCTTGCAAACCAACCATGAGCATCTCTCCACATTCCTTGCTTATCTTGATGATGAGCCAACACAATTGGTGGAAGGGTATTATCTTTTGAATGCTCAAGGTAATGAAAGCCTTAATATTTTTGGTGTATCACTAGGGTCTTGGGTGGACTCTTAGCACTATCTACTAATCTATTCATGTTCATCATAACCTACACATACAAAACTAAAACACACATGAAATTTGAATAAAAGTTAAGGAAAAAAAACATATAAGTATTTGCAGATAATTTACCAATGCCCTCCCTAGCAACATTACCAATGATAAGGTATCCCATTGGTTTTGAATGAATGATATATATCATACAATTGTAATGTGATTTGGTCATAAGCTTCAAAGATAATGTTAACTGGATTGTCAAGAATACTTGTTTATATTGTTGCATTCAATAAATATAAAAGATATTATAATACATATGATATAAATGGAAATCCATGTTTCCAAGATGTAAGGTTAAGAAAATATTTCTAATTTTTATGCTTTATAATTTTTATGGATTTTATCTTTATGAGAAACAAAATAATAATAATAAATACATACGCATTGCAATCCCACCTAGGGATAGGGGTAATGCTCATGCTATAATCCCTCAAGGGATATGTGTGACACCACACACATACACATGTACATATAATTGAAATGGCTCTTAGTCACAACCTCGATGGTCTAACATGATGCTGTATAGTTGTGACCTCCTTGGGTAAGGTTGAATCATCATAGATTATAAAAGTAAGAAAGGAATAAATATTTTTATGATTTTAATGTTTTATAATATTTTTAGTATTTTAATATTTAAGGCATCAATGGTGCAAAAATGAGGAAAAATCATAAGCTTTGTTCACCGTGCAAACATTAGACTTTACATTGAATAAATGATTCTAGGCTACATAAGCATGGTAGCACTCTGACAAATTATAGCTATACTTATGAAAGCGACAACTCAAAACACAAACAAAATAAGGAACTAATCACTTACCCATGAAAGGAAGAAATCTTCACATAAAATTAGAAGATAAAATTTAAAGAAAGATATTTTTAAACTAAGTTCATTTCGTATGAAGCGTGTCCTAAGCATTTATAGTTTTAGTAGCATAGTGGCAAGGGTTTTCTAGTGCCCAAGTGTAAACAGAAGTCTATTAGCATAGCTTGGACAATCCATAACATACTAGATGTAATGTCCCCATTCCCAAATGGTGCTACTACATAACAAAGATGATGCCTCTTCATAACAAGTATTATCGTTATCATAACAAGACCTGAAAGGGCATGTTGTAATTGAGACTCCAAAAGGATGTATTGTAATAATGAATGTGTCCCTCAAGGTGACCTTTGAGGTTTAACCTAAGGCATTTATTTGGGCTTAGAGGTCATTCCAACATGGAGTGGCAGAGTTGGAAAAGGCAAGTCATGGAAGCCAGGTAAAGTGGAACAAGAAGAGGATTGGCCATCCCTTCTTGTCATTTGTAGGCCTGACCATGATGGCAATGCTTGATTGCCTTTAAGGGATAGATGTCGAAGGAAGAAAACCCTAAGGAACACTCTTAGAGCATGATCTAGAATACTTTATTTCATATCGATAAAGCATTCTTTTCTTTCTCTTTCTGCATTTTCCCCTGTTATTTCCATTATGCATAATTTCAAATGTTACATATATTTGAAATTTGATATATGTCTTCTTATGCATAATGTCTAATATAACTTATATTTGATGTTTTTGATGACATCTAGGAATGAGATGTCACACTAGAGATGGTAGAGGAGGCAAAGCGTCCAAACTAGGGCATCAAGGAGGATTTGTTTGTGCCTCGCAGCTAATGTAGGGGGTGCTCTAGTATAAGGATGCCAACACACCATTGTCAATATACTTTGCCCTTGTTCTCTTGGATGAAATCTAGGAGGTCTAGGAATATATTATAACCTTTTAAGGATTTCTAAATGAAGTTGGAAACTTCCTAAGAAGCCTAAAACATGCTCTAAACCTATAGGTATGAATTAGAAGTCAAGGATAAATATATAGGAGATAGAAACCTCAACCATGTGAGGAAAAATCATAAATACTAAGTGCATGAGACACATCCTAAATCCAAAAATTACAATTGACTGACAAAATACCACTTGATGAATCATCAAATACTGATGTACATTCTTAAGAAGAAGGTTTCTATGTCTTCATATGGAAGAATATCTAGAGAATCAAACTCTTGTTTATATAACAACTACTACATTTATCTATTTTCATGACTTCCCTTGTATTCTAATTGAAGGGATTCCTATATATCCTTGGCATATTGATGGAGGGTGAGTCTTGATGAAATAATATCAAATAAATTATTGAGGATGATGATAGTAACCAATGTTTTTCTTCTTTCCATTTTCATATTCTCTAATCTAAGTTCTATTGAGGTTTTCAAAATCATGAATGACTATAAAACTTGTTTTAGTAATTTTCTAGCATAGAAGTCCTTGCATTAGTCTAATATAGAGACTAAAGTTTTGAGATTTAGTGAAGATTATGGAATACTTAGGTACATCATTTGTACTCATTTTTGTTGAGATGTAAATGATTTGGTTATGATACCAAATTTTTTAAATTGAAGGATGATTGTTTGAGACTAATTTTTTCTACATCTATCAAAATTCTTTATTTTTATGGATCATGAGTTAACCATGAATTGATGACTTATTATGATATAACATGAGTTTTGATGATGATGGAAATAGAGATGAATAATTTTGAGAATACCACAACCTTACCACTAGTCATGGTCACTATTTTATGACTTTACCATGGATCATGATAAATTTGACTTGTACACTATTCACCATGAGTGAACTATGAGTCATGGTCATTGTACCATGAGAATTCATGAGTTATGGTGAATTTTTCTTCTCTAGATTTTGAACCATGGCTCAACCATAGATCATAGTTAATACTCCTGATTAAATAGCATGCTAGGAATGATTGAAGATATATTCCTCATAATAACAACAAGAAAATAACTTAAAAACTTGATGGATTGGTATGAGAAAATAGTACATATATTCATAAATTCAAAAAATAATTAAATAAAAATAAATTCTTCTATTTTATCTTCTTCTAAAGCAATGTTGATGTCCTTTGAATTTTTATAACTTCTTGAATGTTACACTATGTCAATAGTATGTTGCATATGACCTCTACTAATTATTTGTTTCTAAGCTACTATCTTAGTCCTGTAGGTAGCACATATTTAGAAGTGTTGAGACAGTGGAGATCTCGATTAATTTTGGAAGTGCTATGTCTTAAGAGAAGATAAATACTTTTTATACCACAATGAATTGATTACTGGGTCTCAAATTCATGACATTGAAATGTGCATATATAAGTACTAATATCAAAATAGATTAGTGTATCATGATTTGTTTACCTCTTAGTAATTTAGGGAAATACTTATAAAGGATTGTTACCAATTTTAAATTTCTTCATATTTTTGGAATGAATAGAAGGCATGTTGTAGTATCTTTATTAGATGTTGATGATTCTAGAGTGACCAATGTCTTGAGATTTTATTGTGGTAGATGATGGACCTTCTAACATCATACTAACATTGCTAATTTCATCTCATTTATGACTCAAATCTACTAGTTTTGATAATATATTTTAGTGGTATCAATGCTTTAATTGGTAGTATATGCTCAAAGATAGGATTTTCAATCAAAACTATGCAACTTTGATTTGACTGTTACTAGCCTAAAACCTATCCTAGGAATTGGATAGTGTGTTCTCAAGCCTATTAGGCTTAGGTAGTTATTCCTATTGTTGCATGCTATGGCTATCAAACATTGTCATTGTTCCATGTATGTTCTACAATATTAATGTAATAATAATATTAGTAGTAGTTTATGTATGAAGGAGAAATAGTTGCTCAACATTGATTCTTGTGTTCTTCATGTTGTAGACCTTTGCTAAACCTTATGAGGAGGCCAAGTCCTATGAACATTGATCCTTGTGCTACTAGATCCTTCTAGAGATAACCTATGTTATTTCATTGTATTTTGTCTTCATCCTATAGAATGAGACCTCTAAGAGTTCTTTAATGTATTCTACTAGGTTGTCAAATCTATATTTTTGGAGGTTATGACATATTCCTAGTTGTGGTATTCAAAAAATTTAATAGTAGATTTATTGGATGATAGTTGCATGTTCCAATGTGGTCTAGCTTGATCTTATATTCTCCTTTGAGATTCTTATGTTTTATCATTTATTTTTTCCATCTATAAGTAGTGGTTAATCTTAGCAGAGTTTTAATTTATTTGTATGCTAAAATAATATTAACAATAGATGATTCCTTGTGTTATTTATTTTAATTAGCAAAGTACAAAGATAGAATTTGTGGAAAGTTATAAATGTTAGTTTCTTGTCTAACTTTTGTTTAAATATGAGCCTTGAGGTATGATACTTGGATCCTTATCCTTTGGGTGGAGGTGAACTTAGGGCACTGTTGTAGGATATGCAATTATAATCCACTTCTATAAAAAATTTGTTTAAGTCCTCCTAAATGTTGGCCCCTCTTGGTAGTCACTCTTAATGTTATCCATGTGGGAAGAAACTTCTTTTCCTATGTAAGGATCTTCATGACTTGTGTTTTATGGCTTAAAATTTGGATGAGATATATGACCCCTCCTCTCTTAGAGGTGATAGATATTTCGATGCATCATTTCCCATCTAGTGTGCTTAGATAAAATTAACTATGAATTATTTAGGTAGCTGTCTCTTTGGCTTGATGACATGATCTAGTTTTCTCATATATAGATCCCTTTAGTTGTTAATAGATTTTATCTAGTTTGGCATATATAGATATTTTTTCTTAACATTCTAAATGTAGCAAAATGGTTGTGTTTAGTTTAAAATTTAGATATGAGTACCAAAACTCTTAGAACTCATAACATAGACATGATCTAGTAATGTGTAAATCTCTTACATAAGTAATTGAGGAAGTAGTCCTACTATTCTTGTAATTCTTAAGCAATGTGAACTTCATTGAAATATCTCTTGATTTCTTAACTTTTGATGGACTTCACCAAATGGTTCTTTTGACTCCTCCTATGATGCTCTCTGTTGGCACATTTAGCCATTCCATGAAGCAGCAAAGCAAAAATATNATTCCTCTTCTTTCAAGATTCTACTGAAAATAATTTATTAAGGATTGAGTCCTTCAGGTGGTTGATTGGTGATAGTTAACATTTAAAAATTATGCTTCATAAAATTAAACATAATAAATAGAGTTGAGAAATTATCCATTTTACATGATTATATGTTTGTATAGTGCCTTGTGAGATCATAGAAGTGGGACTCAATTTTGGTGCAATCTAAACTTTCTTCATGACAGCTATGAAGGAGGTCACATTAGCACATTGCTTTTACTCCTTTAAGTTAGACAAAAGAATGAGTAAGACCTTCCAATCCATGTATTTTAGCTTATCATTTTTCTAAATCCCTTCCATCACCTCATCACATACCTTGATATGGGACTAATGCAGTCTATAATCATTGCTATGTACTCCATTTGATCAAATGTAGTGTCTAGGATTCTTCGTTGACATTTAAGAAGATATTGATATCCCTTAATAATTTTCCATAGCTCGAATAGTTCAAACAAATTTTTTTTCATTGATATTTCTTTTCCATATCATAACAGAAGTACTCTTATCTAGGTAAAATCTAATATAGTGAATATGTTGCATTCCACAAGGATTCTTTACTTTCCTTGACATGTATCCTTCAAGAAATTCTTTAAAGTCATATACCTTATCAATGTAATATGAAGTGTAGTTTCTTCCACTATCTTTATCTATAAGATCATACATGTTCATATGCTTTGGTAATGAAATTATATCCTTTTTTCTCGTAGCCATTGAAAGCATTCCAAAACTTCTATCATATGCCCTATGGAGAAAACCTTAACTCTATAATCTCAAAAATTCTTCTTTTTGTAAGCAATGAAAAAAAAAAAACATGTTTATTCTTGTTATCTTCTCCATACTTATCTATTTGTAGAAAAAGTGTAGTAGGTAATGGCTTCATATTAGAGCTTGGATTGATTTCATCTTAATAATCTAAATTATTCTAGTCTCCATGTACTATTTCTAAATGGCTGACTAGTGTTTTTGTAAGTGACCATATTCTAAAATTATATTATTTCTTCATCATACCATCATACCTATCAATAGCATCTACCTCCAAAACTCTCAAGCATTCTAACAAAGATCTTATAGTAAATTGTGAATCCATCTATATATAAAATGATATAAGGTAACCAAAACCTCTATATCCCTATCCTTTTACAAGAATTATTATAAAAAATATTTGGAACCTATTCCTTCTTGAGGACACCCTTAGGTAAGATTAACTATTTTGGCAATAAATTTTTTGACTTATCCATTTTATCATGAATGATTCTTAAGGAATTATTAGGCTATTTTATTACTAGATCCTTGGGATTTTGGTATGTGTTCCTATGTATAGTTACATAATCATAATGATTTTAAAGCTTCCTTTGAATTATATTTCTCTCAAATGAATTCTTGATGCATTTCTTTATCTTGTCTAATGTATGAAAAGTTCTACAAGGTGAGGAGTTATGCTTTCTATTGAAAGTAGAATTTGGATAGAATTTGTTGAGAACCTTTGATAACTAAATTTTACTAATTGGTAATAATCCTAGATCAACTAATCCAAGATTAATATAATTTTTTAGTAAAATACATGGACTCATAGTCATGGGTAATATTTTAATTAGTTTAGATGTTCCATCCCTAGTAACTTTCTTAAATTTAAAGGTGATTAATCATCCATATCATTAATCACTTTCTTAAGATCTGTGATCTTTACAATCTTTCTTAATCTAGGCATTACCTTTTTAGTGTTTCCATGATTCAAAAATATAAGCCCATCCTTAAAATTACATAAGTAAATGTAGAATGTACTACGTAGAATACCATGAATTATATGTTAGGTCTGCTTACAAATCTCAATTTCAAAATATTTCATTTTCTTTACTATATGGATTCCATCCATAATAACATGATTTGATTCAAATTCATCCATAATGTATGACCTTCTTTCATTATAATTCCTCATAAATATCATTTGCCAAGTCTTCCTAATATCTCCCACAATAATAGTCTCCATATAGTCCTACTGTAGCAACTATCATACATGATGGATAGAAAATTATTAGGATTGTAGGAGGATCTAGTCCTTGAAATTTCATTTTCTTCTTTATTATCGATATGATAATCCTTCCTCCTACTCTTGTAATGTCTCTTATCTGTAAAGGCATTGTAGACAGAATGCATTGGGCTACTATTTATAGAATCAATAAACTAAATTTCCTCTCATATATTTGCCTCCATAGGATTAGAAATATTAACCCTTGTAATGGAAATCATTAAGAATTCAAGATATCATATACATGATCCTCCCTCCACACTATCATTAGTAGGTTATCCTTGTAGAATAAATAATAGTCATCACATTCTACATTAATTAATTCAGTATAGACATCAATTTTATTATCAAATAGATAAACAATAGAACTATTGGTCATGTATTTTATATCACATCTAAACTCAATTCTATTTTATCTTTGTAAATCTACTATAGTATCATCTTTCTAAGTTTTGTAGATTATCCCTATAGTAAGGAATCCATCCTTTGTACATTCATGCTTTAACATAACCTTTCCTTCAAATAACCTATATCACATCTTCTTTATATCACCTAACAATGGATTCATGTTCATTATATAATAATCTATGTGAAAAAGAAAATAAAAATGTATTATCACAAGTGTTAAATAGGATTTTAAAAATTTTGTGTCATGTAAGACAAAAGTTGGTGCAAGGATTGCACCTCAATAGAGCCTAATAGAACCCAATCCACAACTTCCAAGACAATCTAGCATAGAAAATAAGAACAACGTAATAAAATAGAGAAAATATTTGTTATATTAAGAAAATTCTCAAAATACATAGAAAATACATCAATGATGAGGAGCCAAGCTTAACTCACAACTCTCCCAAGGATCTTAGAGACCATACTTAGACTTTCTTAATCCGCAGTTGCTCATAATGGAGCCTACTCTCAGGACAAGACATTTATAATAGATTCTTCTAACCTCTCCCAAGTTCTCTCCCTTGACTCTCACTCAATTTCCTTGCACAAGCTGTCTTCCATTAAGAGCTCTCTTTCTTGCCCTTTGTTGGGATGTCTAACCTTTGATGTTTGGAATTTGGCCCTTGGCACTACAGTTTTTGTACTTCAGCCCTTGGCCCTTCAACACTAACAATGGTGAATTACATCAATATTTATAAGCAACGAGAAGGTAAAGCCCTAGAAACCTTTCCTCAACTCAAATTAAGGTTCTTTAGATGTTTTCCAAATCTTCTTACCTTCTCCTTGGCTATTTCCATATTTTTTTTGGCTATTTTCATCTTACTTTGATTGTTTCCCAAATTGAAATGGGAATTTTTGAAAGTTTCCCCATTTATCTGGGTCATCTACGCCTTTGTTGGAATTTCTACTATGAAAACCTAGCTCATAGGATAGATTTCTACTATTTTTGATGGATGTTCATCTCATCTTTGGATGTACATACTTATAATTAGATGTCTAAGGTTGGATGTTCATCTTTATGATTGGATGTCTATCTTGTAGGTGCCAAAAATAAAATTACTTGTTTTGATGCTAGGAACCTCTGGATGCCTCTAAATAAGTCCCTAGAGAGCTTGGAATCCCATAAACTCATCAAAATAAGCCTGAAACACCTTGAAACTTGCCAAAGCATCCAAGAATCATCCTTAAAAAAATCAACACAAAAAGATACATAACATGTGGGGTAGAACAAGGGGATTAGAAGAGGTGTCCCTACACCATCTCTCCCACCTATAAAAATGTCATGCTTCATGAACTTTCACAAGCTAGAAGGAACCATGCCCCCACAACTCAAGGCCATCATAATAGTCATGACTCAATGCATTACAAACGTTAGAATGAATATCATCTAAGGGTTTTTTTTTGAGCTTCCTTTGCTCATGTGGGCTTGTCCTCATGGCCCACCATGCTTCCTTCATCTAAGAATCTTATTTAAATGCTTCCCTTGCATCCCCATGATGAAGCAATATTGCAACAAATAAAGAATAATAATAAGAAAAATGGTTAGGCTTTGTTACTTTAAAATCCTTTATTTTATTCTTTTTCCTCGTCTTCAACATCTTCTTCTTGGTGTTTAGAAGACTACTACTTAGCTTCATTTCATCACCAACATGTAGATTGCATTTATGCTACAGTTCCATTTCATAGCCAAGGCAATAAAATCCATCAAAATACTTCATAAATTTATCATTGCTATAATCAATAGCAAGAATCTCCAAATTCTAGAAAATCATATCATTATTAGTGTCTTCACTTACATAAATAATGACCTTCTCACAAGGACTATCCCTATAGCCATCATCATCAGAAAATTTATAATTATTAGTATTCCTCTTACTAACAATGCAATCAAAAGTCACAACATGATTGTCAATCCCATCAAAATTAAGACAATGATCATGATGCTCATCATTACCATTAAACAAACCACTAGCAAGCTAAAGTGAATAAACCACTAACAAGGTCAAGCTCACTCTTACCTACCTCTTCATGTTGTCTCCCATCCATCTTTGGTTCAACTTGATCTTCAACATGTAGTTGTCCAATCTCATGAAATCTTAAATATTCAAGATCCCAAATAAAATTTTCCAATTCTAATGGCTTCTCCTCTTTAAAGGAATCATTAACAAGCACTTCATCCCACATTTAGAGCTCCCAACTTAAAAGGAAAACTCTCCTCCATAATTTTAGCATCAGTTTCATCAAGAACATCATTACAGAAATTATTCTTCCACATATCTTGGCTAGAAGACTCATCTCTCTCCCATGAGATAGTCTCAAATTTACTTAGAATCTTCTTTCCCTTACTACAAGGTGTAGAAAAATTGTAGTTGGGATTTTGTTGTATTTTCATAGTAGTTATTAGAGTTCTGGAGGCCAACGTAGTCTACCTAGAAAACCTGAATCTAGAAAACTAATTTCATCTACGCTTCTATTGCTCCCACCACTTAGCATAGTTTGCTGGGATTTTCCATCCAAACCCAATTCTATTTTGGTATAGGATCAAATGGAATAGACTACATTTCCCACTCTCATTGGTTGGGATTTTCCATATATTCAAATTTCATTCATGATGGAACAGATTGTATTTCTTGATTCCATTTGTGATGGAATAAATAGCATTTTTCCATATTCATGAACTAAGCATAGTTGGTTGGTAATTACCCTATTTATTGCATAGTACATGATCATCCACTATGTAGTATTTCATAGTAGTAATTTCCCACTACCTTTCCATTTTTATTCAACTACATTAGTGGATTATACCACTTATTCCATTTTTACTAAAAATAGTAAAAAAGATAAAACTTCATTTTCAACATGTCCTTTAGCCAGTCAACCATTTTACCCTTTAATGTCACCAACGTTGGATCCAGCGAACAAGTTGTGAGGGTCTATAACCCCAAAGACCCTGTAGTAGTGGAATGTAGACAATCTCTAAGGCTTAGGGGATAGAGTCCTAAATTTTTAGTGATAAAAGAATATTACTATAATTTTGTTTACATGAAAATTTAGGCTAGCATGCTGATCCTAAGAATGGAAGAAGAAGCTAAATGGGAATATGAGTTGATCCACCAAGATGGAAAGGAATATATTCCTTCCCCATATGACAAAATATCCCTGATAGAAATCTATGCTCACATGCTTTTCCAATTGATTGAGATGGATGAAAAGGATGAGAGGCATAGCTTGGAGGAGCAGCATGAGGAAGAGGATGAGTTTGGGGCTAATTCCAAATATGAGAATGTCCTAGGTGGGCTTTTTCAATAGGAAACTCTTAAAGCCACCATACCCACCTCAACCCCCATTACCTCCTCCATGGGGTATGCTCCTCAACCTTTGTCTTGCCCCTACTTGACCATGTTTGGGTTCATGATCATCATAGTAGCACACCAAAAACATTTGTGTCACAACCCACAACCTTTCATTCCTCCATGCTGTTAGCCACCCAACCTTGGTTTGTGCAATCATCATTAGTGGTTGTTACCACCACTAATCCTCTACCTACCTAGATGTGGCCTAGGATCCCAAGTAACTCAGGGATCACACATCCCTTGCATCCCATTTGTGCCCCAAATATCAACACCAACATATTTCTTTTGTTTGTCTCACTAACCACCATGATGACATAACCTTTCCCCTTAGTGCCACAATTGACAGCAAGGCCATAGGCCTTCCAACAGACATCACAACCCTCTGTTTAGATCCTATAACTGATAGGGGCATCAAAATGATTGGATCAAGTTTTTTAGATGATTCAAGACTTGATAGAAGAATTATGGAGGCTTAAGGATTCCACATCCTAGGCTTCCAAGATTATAGACTTCTATCAAGATGACCTCATCAATCCTACAGTCTTGCCTCTAGCTCTTCCCCCTAGTGTTCCTATCTTGCAATTTATAAAGTACAATAGTGAAGGTGACCTAAAATCCCATCCTATAACCTTTTGCTCCAAGTGCTTGTTATTACAGGCTTGGACATACATAATAACCAGAATCTTCACTATGTTCCATATAGAGAAGGTCTTTGACTAGTATCGTGCATTACCAAGAGGATACATATCCTCTTTGGAAGACTTGATTTCTCAATTTGTTAACCACTTCAAGTATAACTTGAAGCTTTACACCACCCTTAACAATTGATGCTAGTCAAGAAAGGACCCCTTGAACTAGTACAAAAGTTCATCCAATGATGGAACAATATGCTTAATGAGATATTGTAACCTATAGCTAAAACTCACCTTTTGGCTATATTCAAGAGGGTGGTTAATGATTTTATCAATTCAAACATATACCACCTTAATCCTTTGTCACTAAGGTAGGCCTTCTCCTAGAATAGGAATATAGAAGATGCTATGAAGGCTAGCCACGATTCTGCTTTTGTGGCATTTAAGAACCAACATTGCAAAATGACAAGAAGAGGGGTAGATAAAACAATGTTGCAGTGGTAACTATAGACAAAGAAACCAAGGTAATCAATTTGGGGCCAAGAGCCAACCAACCCAAGGCCCTTTTCAACAACCACAATAGCCAACCATCAAGATTTGGAGCCATTGCATTGATTGCTTCTAGATCCAACTTCAGGTTGAAAGATTGAAACAATTATACTAGGTTACCCCTAAAACCGTCCAAACTATTAGCCCAACTATTGAAGAGAGAGATGATATAGTATAAAAAAATTATTGAAAATTCCCATAAGAGGCATAAGAGGCTATGTGAAATAACCAAAGATACCACTTGAGTAAGAAAGGATGACCCTCTGGTACCCAAGTATTTTAAGATTGATTGCTTTTTCCATTATCATCAGTTGCTAGGTCACGATACTAATTTTTGCCTTACATAGAAAGATGGCCTAAAAATGATGATAGATAGGGATGAGGTGGTTCTTAACACATTCAACCTAGTTAGGATTCATAACTAGTTGATGCACATGTACAAGGACCCATTGAATGCTAACAATAGCTCCTATACCATAGTGGTGTTCAATGTTGACAATGATCAAAGGCCTAGAAGGGAACCATTTGTGATTCAGGTGTCTCCTCATAACAAAAGAGGCCCTTCAGCTTCTACTAGCTTAAGGTCCCCATTTATTGTAAGGGTACCATCACCAGTGCCCCTAAAAAAATCCTTTGTCATTAAGGTGCCCCAACCTATTACAACTAGGTCCACCCATGTAGCTGAACAATGATCCCCCGTGGTGGCTAATGTAACAACTTCTTCCTCTAAGGCAATCAATTATAAAAAGAAATCACCAACTAAACAATGGAAGAAGTATGCACACATGACTAAGAAAAAAAGTTATAAGTAAGATAAGGGATAGAAGGAAGTGGGCTTGCTGAATTCCACTTCCATCTCATCTATTCCCATAACCTCAACTACCTAGGCTGCTTCAACTAGTACATCATAGGAAGATTATAGACCCCAAGAAAAAGGAAAAGAGGCTAGGCCACAATAAACCAAACATGAAGTCTACATTTTGGGGTGCATGGAGGAAGTTTAGAACAATAAGAAGGAAAAATGTGTGACCAACAACAAGGACTTTCTCAATGCGATGGAATAGGTCAAGTAGTCTCTGAAAGAGAAGAATATAACCTTGAGCCTATATCACCTAGTGATGACTTCAGCTACATATCATGAAGCACTAGTTAAGATGTTGACCTCCATCCAGATTAGTGAGGACATCCTCACTAATGAAGAATCCATCCATACAGTGATGGTTCCTTCTTCATCAAGGGATGTAAGATCAACATCATTAGTGAAACACCACCAATTTTGGGCCTCAACACTTTAATTGCAAATTTTTCTAAGTGTCAAAACTTGGCAAATTTATCTAAGTGTTGGTGCTATGCTCCCTAGCATAGCCAGCATAGCATGTATCAAGGCCTATTTTGCCAGATTTTATAAGTGTCAACAACTGTTGCATGAAAATTTTTGTAAGTGTTTTGCCACGCTCTCATTTTGCCTACTATGCTCTAGAGTGTAGCCAGTGTAGCACATATTTCCATGCCCAATTTTCTCAAGTGCCAAGCTAAAAGTTATCAGGATTACTTGGGATGGAAAAAATAGTTTGGAAAATTTTCTATCTCCTGGATTGCTACGTTCTACTATGCTCTAGAGCGTAGCTAGCATAGCATACTTTTTGATGGCCAATTTTGCCTAAGTGTTAAGTAAGAAGCGGTCAAGCTGCCTTAGCATGGAAGAGATATTTGGCAAATTTTCTAACTCCTAAGGCTACCTCTCCTACTATGCCCTAGAGCTTAGCTAGTGTAGCATGAAGGAAAACTGTAGATTCTATTAAATTTTTCTAAGTATCTCTGCTACGTTTTGCTACACTCTAGAGTGTAGCTAGCATAACCAGTGCTAGACATCAAAATTTTGCAAAATTTGACTAAGTGTTGTGCTACGCTCTAGAGTGTAGCTAGAATAACACTGAAGAAAAGCCTTCAACAACCTCCAAAAGCGTCTAGAACTTAGCATCAGCCTTCTTCTTAGCTCTAATATCCCTCTGGCAAGCAAGATCAACAATTTTTATCTCTTTTACATCCCCATTGATCCCCCAAATTGTTCCTATGATTGAACCTACTTGAAAGAGGGGAAGATGTAGTACTAGAGCATAGCATCCAAGTTGCACTATTTACAAGTACATTGTGGTCATTCAAATTCTAGCACATGCAGTTTTGGTAGTGTAGTTACAGTTCAACTATCTCTAGGAATCCGTTGCAGTACTCTAGAGCATAATACTTTGCTACTTCCATAGAAGCATAGTAGGGTATAGCATAGCCTCATCTACCCTCATGCCATGTGCTACCTGATCCACATTTCGCACTAACCCTAGCCCTATAAATGCCCTACATTCAACATTCTATAAGTTGGAAAAGAAAAAGAGCATTGGATATTTTGGCATTCTCAGAATCCTTGGCACTCTTGCACTCAAGCACTTGAGCACACTTAGCACTTTGACATATTCTAGGACCTTGTTGGACAACTACATGTATTCCATTGCTACACTTTTGGAACACAGTAGTAGCCAACCCAGCAGGTTTAGTCCCCACAACAAATGTCAGTTCCATAGCTTAGAAACCCTAGAGATAGTGACCACATTGCTACACTACCACTATGCCTATCTATACACCATGTACCATTCTCATCTCTTTTCATGCAATTGCTAAGATTCTCGGTTTGGGGTAGTGCACTTTCATTTTTCAGTTCTGTTGCATTTTCGAGTACTTTCCTTTGGCATTTAGCATAGCATTTGTATTTTCTTGTTGTTTCATATGAATTTTCACATTTACACTACTATTCTTGAGCTTGGACACCCTACTACAGTTTGGCTTTGCCAACCCTAGTGTCCACTAGTAACATCATAGAAACCCCTTTTCACATATATTTGTCATAACACCTTGTAAGTTCCTATTCGATCAACAAGATCATTTAGGGTACCCTATTTCCATTTCTAGCATGACTCTTGCATAGACTTGGGATTAGGCTATACACCTACTAACCTCTTAGTGTTCCAGCCACCAACATTTCTGGTCATCATAGTTTTTTGGCACTAGAAGGAGGGCCTCCTCTTCCTTCTATGTTCAAAGGTAGTCCTACATGCTCTGTGCACCTCTGTTACTAGTTTCAAGCTAGCATCTATGTAACTCCCTTATTGACTTGCCAAAATTATAGCTAGATCATAGGCTAGTGTAGGAGTTGTCTACAATTTGGTTGGTGTAGATTGGTCCTAGTTTTTGGTTCCCCTATAACCATGCAGGATAGAAGCCTAAGTGTATCTATTGCATTCAAAACTCTAGATGCTTTGGAGAGCACAACAAGTTTTTAGAGCATAGTAGCCTCCAATGTAGCGAGCATAACACCAGAGTTAGTTACTTTTTAGCAGTTTCTCTAGAGTTAGTTATTTTTTGGCCTATTTTCATAGTTTTTCATATTTAGCTATTTTTCCAACATTCTCTGCACTTGACCATTTTCTGTTTAGCACTATCATTTCTTGAAAATTTACATAGTAACATGAATCCCATGCATCCTTCAACCTCTACCTGAAGCATGGAGGCAACCCATCCCATCCAATAGGTAGAAGAAATTGATCCCCCATTCAATCCCATATAGCCATAAGGGTAGTCACTTAGACTGCGCAATCAACCGCTCAAGCACATGGTGCTCGATGATGAAAAATATAACTTTCTCTATGTGAAACTTCAAGCAAGTCTCTCCATATATTGCCAAGAATTAGACACTAATAGAAGCTTTGAGATCATACATCGAAATGGGAAGGAATTTCTTCCTACACTTGACATTTTCATTCCACTCAATGACAACTTTCGGTGGTTGCTGGACAAACTCGTTAGAGTGAGTGGGCCTAGTGAGCATGATGCAACATCAAACTATGATGAGCTCTTATAGGATGGGAAAGATGAATTTGAGGCTTGTTCAAACAGTGGGAACCCATTTTATGCCTCTATCCAGGAACATGTTTATGGTTTTTTCCCACACTAGTCATAGTCATCTACCTTTTTTGAAGTAGTAGCGCCACTCTCACCTCCCAAGTCCACACCTATGATGGTGAGCCACCAAGTACTACGTGCATAACAGGGTGCAGAACCATCTATTTCCTTTTCATTTGTCATCTTTGCCTAGTTTACGTAGTCTTCCATGTTGACTTCCATGATGCCAACACAACCATATGTGCACATAGTGCCTTTCTCTCACCCACACATGAGCTAGGTGTCCTTCATCCCACCTATCTCATTGGCACCTTCCACAATAGCCCAAGCCACAACCACATGGTGGATCCTAGCCTCTCTGCCTATGGCACAGTGATCACACATGCAACAATACACAAAACAAGTGTCCCATGTGGTTACATAGCCCATGGTAGGGCTATGGGCCACTCAAACAACACCATAGGTAGCACAACTGGTGTAACCAGTTGCATCTTCCCAGTGTTTGGACTAGGCATTCCAACTCATTGAAACACTAATGGAGGAGGTTAGGTGACTTAAAGTTGCTAACTCCAAAATGGTCCATGTGATGGACTTCCACCAAGATGACCCCATTAGTCCTATGGTCCCATCACTAACCTTGCCTCTTCGGGTCTAGATTCCATAGTTCACCAAATAAAATGGTGAGGGAGATCCAAATGACCACCTCATAAATTTCCACTTTGAATGCTTGCTCCTACAAGCATGGACACATGTGATCATCCATGTTTTCACCATGTCCTTAATTGGTAAGATGCTTGATTGGTATCGGGCACTCCCTAGGGCTTCCATATCTACTTTAGAACAATTACTTAGCTAGTTTGTGACATACTTTAGGTATAACTTGAAGCTCAAAGCCATCCTAGACCAACTAATGGACATCAAGAAGGGCCCTCTAGAGCCCATGCAAAAGTTCATTCAACATTGGAGTGCTACATTCAATGAAATCCATGAGCTAGTAGCAGAAACCCAACTTCTGGCCATCTTTAAGGATGTAGTAAATGACTTTATTAAGTCAAACCTATACTATGTAGCCCCATGCTCCTTAAGCCAAGCCTTCAATAAAAAAAAGAGCATTCAAGACATGGTGGAGGCTAGTAAGGGTCCAGCCTATGTGGCCTATAAGAATGTGCACACAAAAAAGGACAAGAAAAAGGGTAAGGCAACAACAACCATTGTAGTTGTGGCCAATGAGGCTAAGCCCAAGAACACTAAACTAGTGGCCAAGATGCCTAAGGCCCTAGCCAACAACAAAGCATCTAGTTCTGGCATTGCGAGAACCAACCAGCCTACACCACTAGTAGCTATGGCACAAGCTACCCCAATGCCAAACTTTGAATACAAGGATTGCTTAAAATATACCCCATTACCTATCAAGCTATTCAAGCTCTTGGACCAATTTCTTTATGCTAGGCACATCCAGCACAAGCAAACATCTAAGAATACCCGTAAGTGCCATAAGCGATACTATGAGGTCCTTAGAAACCCTTTAGTAGCCATGCTAAACAAGGCCTGGTCCCTAAAAAAATTAGATTGAACTGATTTTGCAACTATCACCAATTTCATGGCCATGATACAGATTATTGTTTTTCTTTAAAAGATGACATTTAATGCATGATCGATTAGGGAAAATTGATCCTTGAAGATAGCAATCCTGTGCACCCAAAAAACCAACCAATGAAGGTCTATAAAGAACCCCTTAGAACTAGTAGTGTAGGCTACATCATCAATGCCATTAGTGTTGATGATGATGCAAAATTGGAACATGAACCATTTGTGGTTTGTGTGTCTTCTGGTAATGTCGAGGCCTCGATGTCAACTAGATCATAGTCCCCTTTCATCATCATAGCACCACCTTAGGTGCTGACAACACCCTTTGTGGTTAAGGCCCTATAGCATGTCACGAAGATAGTAACATAGACATCCTTTATCATTAGGGTGCTATGGCATGTGGACACCTTGCCTGCTTAAGGTTCGGTGGTGAGAACTGTGTCATACCCTACCTGCCCAGAGTCACATCCCAAGAGACCTAATGAACATCTCACCAACAAGATTATTAGGGAATGTATGGAGTTAGGTCCTCCTAAATCCATCCCCTTGTCTGCCCTCTCCATGGCCTCATCATCTCAAGATGCCAATGCAACTACAAGCAACAAATAATTGAGTACCAAGGCTTAGAAGTTGGCTGCACAAGTAAAGGATAAATCTCCTTCCTAGGAAATTTGTCTCTTGGCCCACATGGAGGAGGCAAGGGCTACCAAAATAATAAATAGCAAAAAATACTTCTTAGATGCACTAGCATAGGTTAAATAGGCTCTCAAAAAAAAGAACAAAACTCCAAGCCTGTATGACCTGATAATGATCTCCTCTACTCACCATGAAGCATTAGTCTACATGTTGACCTCTATTCCTATCAAGGAAGATATTCCAAAAAATGAAAAAAGCATCCACACTGTAATGCTTCCTCCTACAACCTAGGAGTCAAGGTCAACACCCCTGACATTTTGCGATGAGGTGGTTAAGGTTGACCCTAAAAAGGATTAGGTTACCAATGCACTAATGTTCATAAAAATTCATGTAGGATAATACAAAATCCATAGGGTGCACATTGATGAAAGGGTGACAAGCAACGCCATCCCATTCCTAGTTGTTGACAAACTTGGTTTTGTTAACCAGATCAAGCCAACCAAGACGATGTGCTTAAAATCCTTCAATGGGACACGTGTTGTCATGAAGGGAATGATCACAATAGATTTCATGGTAGGGGAGCAATTCCCCACTACTGCCAAGTTCATTATTGTCGAAGAGATGCTTGGGTTCAACTTGATCCTAGGGAGGTCCTGGCTAGCCTAGTTATGGGCCATCTCTTCATCCATCCATTAGAATTGCCATTTAGCACAACTGATGAAGGTCTAGGTGAGTATCACCTTGTGCCTCCTAGGGCCTATGCACCTCTTAACTTACATCAAGTTAGGAAATAGCTACATGACTAAGGTATTCTCTTAGTTCATTTGCATTCCTTGATCATCTTTTATTTTTGCTTGTACAATTATGTTTGCATTAGTTATTTCATTTCTTTAGTTTATGTAGTCTCATTTAGCCCTTTCATTTTTCAAAATAAAAAGAAGCCAAAAACAATAAAAGAAAAAAAAAATGGGATGAAACAAGTGTCCAAGAAAAAGTATTGAAGTTTTCATTTTGCAATTAGTCCAACCCTAGATCAATAATCTCACAAGCACTTTGATGAGAGGTCAAAATTTTAGGGGCAAGCCATCTCTATATGTTGGCTCTCTCATAAACACTCCAACAAGGGATCATGGTTTGGTGACAAGCCATCATGATGCTACATCTTGCGGCTGCATGCATAATGAATATTCCTCCCACTTGCTATCCCTTAACCCATCTCCTTAACCTATTCCCTACCATCCTTTATTTCCTTAGCACTTTTGAGAACAATGAAGCATGACCTAATCAGGTACTAGTGAGTAGTGTTGGTGTCATGTTTGTTATTTTGTTTTTTATTCTTTGTCAACTTCTCTTGGGCCATTCCTCCAAATGTCAACAAATAGGGGTCAATGAAACACCACCAATTTTGGACCTCAACACTTTAACTACAAATTTGTCTAAGTATTAAAACTTGGTAATTTTTTCTAAGTGTTGGTGCTATGGTCCCCAATGTAGCCAACGTAGCATGTATCAAGGCCTATTTTGCCAAATTTTCTAACTGTTAATAGTAGTTGTATGAAGATTTTTCTAACTATTTTGCTATGCTATCATTTTGCCTCCTATGCTTTAGAGTGTAGCTAGTGTACCATTGAAGAAAAGCCTTCAATAACATCCAAAAGCCTCTAGAATTTAGCATTAGCCTTCGTCTTAGCTCCAACATCTCTCCAATAAGCAAGACCAACAATTTATATCTCTTTTGCATCCCCATTGGCCCCCCAAATTGTACCTACACTTGACCCTACTT
The DNA here is from genome assembly GCA_015680685.1 of Gnetum montanum. Lineage (NCBI taxonomy): Eukaryota > Viridiplantae > Streptophyta > Gnetopsida > Gnetales > Gnetaceae > Gnetum > Gnetum montanum. The sequence continues at coordinate 108,344 of MNCI01003240.1, forward strand.
GAAAGAGGGGAAGACATAGTCCTAGAGTGTACCCTCCAAGTTGCACTATTTTTTGCATTATTTGTAGGTAAATTTTAGTCATTCAAATTTTGGCACATGCAATCTTGGTAGTGCAGTCATAGTTCAGCCATATCTAGGAAGTCGTTGCAGTACTCTAGAGCTTAACACTTTGGTACTCCCATGGAAGCATAGTAGGGTCTAGCGTAGTCCCATCTACCCTCATGCCATGTGGCATCCAATCCACATTTCATGCTAATCCTAGCCCTATAAATACCCCTATGTTTAGCATTCTAGAGGTTGGAAAATCAAAAGAGCATTGGACATTTTTGGCATTCTGAGTATCCTTGGCACTCTTGCACTCAAGCACTCAAGAACACTTTACCACTTTGGTGCATTCTACGACCCCATTGGACAACTGCATGTGGTTGACTGTACCAACCATGGAACATAGCAATAGCTAACCTAGAAAGTTTAGTCCCCACAATAGATGTCAGTTCCATAGCCCAAACACTCCAGAGACTATGGCCACACTACTATGCTGCCACTATGCCTATCTATATACTATGTACCATTCTCATCTCTTTTCTTGCAATTGCTATGCTCCATAGTTTGGGGTAGTGCACTTTCATTTTTCAATTATGTTGCATTTTTTTAGTACTTTTCCTCTAGCATTTAGCATAGAATTTACATTTTCTTTCTATTTCATACACATTTGCACATTTACATTGCTATTCTCAGGATAGGACGCACCACTACATTGTGGCTTTGCCAGCCTTAGTATCTACTAGTAACATTGTATAAACCCCTTTTCACACATATTCACCATAACACCTTGTAAGTCCCTATTCAATCAATAAGATCATTTAGGGCATCCCATTTCTATTTCCAACATAGCTTTTTCATGGACTTAGGGTTAGGCTACTAACCTCCTAGTGTTCTAGCCACTAATGTTTTTAGTCATCACAATTAGTATTTCATGACAAAAAAATTAAGACAAACCCCCAAAATGATGAAGTAACCAAGGAATCCTTGTTTATAATGATAAAGTTTGGGTAGTATAAAGTTCATAGGATGCATGTTGCTGATGGGATATCAACAAATGTTATACCTTACACCATCATTAAACATTTAGACCTAATAAAGCAAATGCAACATACAATGACTTAAATCCTTAAATCCTTTAATGGATTATGGGTTACTATCAAAGGCTTCATCTCTCTAGATTTTTTGGTAGGGAAGCAATTCAACATAATGGAAAAATTCTTGGTAGTAGAGGAAACACTAGGATTTAACCTTATTTTTGGAAGGCCTTGGCTAGCTCAATTATGAGTTGTGTCTTCACCTATCCACCAAGAGATTTACTTGCCTTAAGAGGGAGATGAAATAATTATTCATGGTGATAGTGTGGTATCCATAGTGGTTAACAACATCAATGTAGAATAAGGGTTTGAAGTAGGGTTTTAGGAAGAAGCTCATACTATTAGCCACAAAAGTAAAGAGTTCAAGGTGGCAGAAGGGGCCAGCCAGGACAAATAGCAATGGACTTGTTGATGTAGCATGTGGGGAGCTCCTTTTTAGCATCATTAGTGAAGGGGATGGGAGATACAAACTTGTGCAACATAGATCATATAAATTTTCTAATCTCTTAAAGATTAGGAAACATCTACAAAAGTGATGTGCGCTCCTAGCTCTCCTAACTTAGGTACCCATGACCATGTAACCATATGTACTTATAGTCATTTAGCTTAATTTAGATTTTACCTTTACTTTATGATTAAAGTTAAGATTTAGATATAGATTATTTTTTTACTGTTAAGGCCTTTTCTCTTTTTCTTATTAAAAAAAATGTTTTAGAAATTTTAAAACCTAAAATATCCATAAAAATTTTTATGTTTTCCTTTATCATATAGCCCGCTAAGGTCTTAAATTGGCAAAAATATAAGGGCCCACCATGGCCTAAAATTGGCAAGTATTGCATGGCCCACCGTAACTAAAGTTGGGAAATACTATTATAACTTGTTGATGATTTAGCCTATATCCTTATTGCCTAACCATTTCAACCTTTTATTGCATTATAACAAAGATAGCCAACATAGCCTTAAACCATAATTATAACATAAAACTATAAAATCGTAAAATCCATAATAAAACCATAAATGCTAGAATAATATAATCAAGAATAGAAATTAAGCTTAAAATTAAAGTTTTACAATGTAATAACCATGACCACATGGTGTGAAAAAATGTTTAAGCAATAAAGAAAAAAACCACGTACAACTGAATATTTGGTTAACATTAGCAACAACAAAGTTAACATCAAGCATAATTAATGGAACAACTAAAAATAGACAATCAATGATGCTAGGAGCCATTTGGAGGAGGAGGAGGAGGAGGGCTATTTTCACACTCACCACTAGGGCTATTGGTATCACCTAATGGCTGTAACATAACAACAAAAGACCCATCAGTAATCAACAAACAACTTAAACAAAAGAATAAACCATAGCATAACTAAAATAAAAAAACCTAAGATGGCTCTAGAGCAGAAAACTATATAAAAAAAGTCTAAAGACTAGCCTCTAGATGATGGAGGAGTTGGTCATTAGTCATGTTGGCCGATGTTGTTCTCATTGACGTTCTTCCATGTAGAAGGCTCATGTGATAAGGTGATGGTGGTTACCACCCCTGAGGTAGTAGTCATCTAACAAATAGGGAAGTTAGCCTCAACCACACTATTTGTAAATAACTTTTAGACCTCCTTTTCATGGATCCCCTTCATAAAAAACTCTAATCAGTGACATTCTATAGACTCATTTTGAGCCACTTAAGGTGGTAGGAGGTTCACCTAGTTGTTCATCCCTAAACAAGGTATTAAAGTTATCTAATGAAGGATGAGCTAGATCCTCATCCTCATAATGTTATATTTCTTGCTCCTCCTGGAACCTTTGTTCCCCTTTAGTTATCATTGTAGCAGTAGCAACCTCCACTTGATACCTTTGTTCCACCTTAGCAGCTATTGCAATTGCAATTGCCTCATGCTTCTATTGCTTACCTATAAGAGCAACAATCATGAAACATAGAATAAGTTAGCACATTTTCCCTACATTATCAAAATCATAACTTAAATATACCTTCAAAACCAAAATAATAAAATAAATAGAACATATGTTTGACTCCATCATGCACCTAGTTAAACTTGATGATCAGTTTCTTCTTCACAGGCTCTTCTACAACTGGCATTACCATCAAAGGCCTCTTAAGCTTTACTCTAGCTAAACCCTCAGCTTTAGTAAGTAACTTTGTAGCATTTCCCACACCACCTTGTATAGCATGGGGCTCTCTCCCCATGCTATCAATAGATGCACAATGTTTTGCATCAAAGCCTTTGGTGGTGATGTATAGCGATTCACCCACACCTTTCAGTGGATCTTGGGCATGTGTAGTTTGAATAAGGCACCTTATCCAAGGTGTAGTAATTTGGGATGGGTCTTGGATCATCCATCGCCTATCCTTCTTTACTATAAGAAACTTCACAAACCTCTATAGATAAGCTACAAAAAATGCAAAGTGTACATGGCACTTCATTTTGAGATTCTCTTGGATCTTTACAATTTAATGTTGCAGTGACACCAAATGAGCATCCTAGTTGAATTGGAAGCCCTTCTTTAGGACCTTCTTCATGGTCCACGCCTACTCAATGCCTATTATCTTCCCCTACAAAAGCAAATTTAGGAACACATGGGATCATAATAAGGGATACATCTCTTTAGCCTTCAAAATTTGAAACTAGCATATATAGAATCCCTTGTTGTCATGATGAGTGTTTAACCACTTCTTAACTCCCTTTTGGTGATCCACCTTCTTCTCTACATTGGTGGTGACCACCATGCCATCATTGGAAACACCAAAGAGGTCAAAGAAGGTAGATTCATTAACATCCAAGGTCACAATCACATCATGAACATGGATGATGAACCTCTTGACTCCTTTGGTAAAGGAGTTAATGATGTTAACCATTTCTACGGTGGGAACGCTAGGGCTTGAGGCCATGAAGACTTCAAGTAGGCCTAGGGTGAATGATCCTCTCCTGAATAGTGTTGGAGGCATGATTTGTCAACCAATATTGGGTAGGTTCCACCTCACCAAATTTGAGGTTTAATGTTTCTTTAGTTCATCTTGAAGTAATTACAGTCACTTAAGCTAATGGTATAGCTCCTACACCATAACAAAAATGGCTCGTTGGTCTTGACATAGGTGCATGATATAAAACAACATATAACAAACAAAACCAAGTTAAATCATGCATAGCCATTTAAAGTAACCAAAAACTAACTCAATAACCAAATATAACTAATATCAACAAACATTACTCACTTCACCTATAAGATAAAGGCATCCTTAGGACTCTAGGAGATGAGTTCACTTTAGCAGCTGAGGAAGGGTCTTCTCACCCACTATGAATTTTCCTATTTGTTAGACACCTCTCGTAGCATTTTTAATGATGTTTGATGTAATTATCAAACTCATCTTTTAACTGGTTCATCATCTCAAACTTTATGATTGGACTTTTGGTGAATACCCCCACTATTGTTTGGACCAAGGATAAAAGATTGTCATCTCTAATCAAATCCTTGATCATTTACCATATATTTATAGGCAAGTGAAATAACGAAGATTATTATAACTTTTTAATACAAGCAAAATGACACTAAAATCAAAAACAAAAATTACAACAACTACACATATCCCTTTATGTGATAGATAGTGCCTAGGGGGTTCTAGAACAAGGTGTGTACATGATGGTCCACTAGCAAGTTGTTGTTCAAGTTGTATTGTCTAAATTCAGGCATCTCCCAAATTCTTGATCATTTGCAATTGTCTACGGTGATTGTGTCATCTTTTGCTTTACCATTCACATGAACATCGAAATCATCAATTAAAAATTTGATGATCATGTTGGATGATGGAGGTGCAATGGCCTCAACAATGGTTACTACTATTTTAAAAGTTAAGTGTGACCAAATCATCACACTAAAATTCTGAAGTAGATAAATCAGGAACTCTATTGCTCCTAGTCTAATCCATAGTGAACAGTTTTTCCACTTCATGTTAGGGAGTAGAGTGTTAGGACTAGGCACATGGATGCAACATAGGACATCCACCAGCTCTAGAACAACCAAGATGAATTTTAAGAAGGTCATATACTATCCAACACATAATGGTTACAATTTTGTAAACTAGAATTAAAACTTCATAACACTCAAAACATTTAAATTACCTTATCACATGCCCATAGCAACTTAGTTCTAAAACCAAATAATACTTAAACATGAACACAAAACTTAGGAAAAATATCAAATGGAACAATCCACACGTAACATAATTGACAATTCAAAACCAAAAGTGTGAGAATGATTGTTTTCAACTAAAAACATGAAATTAACTATTTAAAATTGAAAACATGGAAATGATAGTGTATAACTTAAATTTTAGTTTTCATTCCATGCTTACAAAAATTTAGAACATAAAAAAAATTTAGAACACAATTTAAACCATAAACCAAGATTCAAAAACATTGAACAAACAACAACACCAGAATTGGACTGATCATAGTAAATAGTAGGAAAAAAATAAAAAAAAATTTAATTCATTCCAAAACACTTCTAAAGCCTTCCTAACGCTTAGGAAAATCCCAAAGATCATGGGACGTTGATGGAAAAAATATTTCATAGTCTCAATGTTGCCCATATTCATAGGGGTAAAGGTGTAATAGTCTCAAAACCATGATTTTGCGCAACCTTACAGAAAGATCATAAAAAATTAACTGATTATCTTTTTTTTTATGATTCAATAACTATTGGAATAATAAAACCACAAAATACAACCTCATAATAAGAAATCATAAGACATCTTAATCAGAATTTCAAAAAAACTTACAAAATTGATATGACCATGGCCATCCTAGCTAAACTCCCATTTCACACAAGCTAATAGAAACACTTGCCAGTAACAAACCGTTGAGCTAAATTTAATGATTCCACCACCATTGGAATTATTGAATTATGAACTAAAAATTTATAACTTTAAAACTTAAAAATTCCTAGCTGTTTAGTATACAAAAAATTACCAAACTTTTAACAAAAAATAGTCAAAAACAAAAAACCCACTTGACATAGCCTTACAGAAATAACCATAAAAAATTAATTGTAAGGCAAAATTAAGTGGTTCAAAAATCTAGTTGATCATATAACCATATAAAATAATTCCATAGCCTTAGAAAATTAAAAAACATAGTTGTTTATTTAGAAAAAAATTTCACAAATGGAACTTCTTTTTCAAGTAGAAAAAAGTAGAAAACCCATGGGATTCATGGGAAATGCTATTTATTCCATGAAAGAAACAAAATCCAAAGCCAAAATGAATAAACATGACCTAAAAATATTATGGAAGTTTTACAAAATTCCAAATGGACAAATACATAGGCCTAGATCTAAAAAATGGAATACATGACATACACCTAATAAATGGAACAAATGGAATAAATGAGAAAATTGAATAGACTATGTCCTTGGGATAGATGGTGGTGGAACCTTCTCCAATCCTTGGATGTGGAAGATGTGATAGGCCTTGGGTAGTGGCATCTCCCTTCTTCAAGGCAAGGTTCTTCTTAGGTGCTTTCCTCTTCGACATGTTAAAGTAGATTGACATAGAGAATGCTAGAGAAACTTGGAATTTTGGTAATCCTGGTGTGATATGCTAGCATTGGTAAGTAGAATTCCTATGACTATGCTGGGGTTGGTAGTAGTAGTAGGTGCATAACTCTCAACTTGGGCATAGCAGCAAGGAGGAGTGGAACAACAATGATTTTCCATAGATTGAAGCATGAAAATGAAACTTAAGCTTCAATGCACACATGTAAACCTTGGTTTTCATATGTAGCTTCCACTTCACTCAGTAATCAAAATTAGAAGGTTGGACTATGTTAGGTGTGAAGAAGCCATTCCATTACCAAATTTCCAATTTTACATGGACCCTACTAGGTGTGGAAAAATAATCCAATCCCTTGACTACATTGGGATTTAAGGCTTCAAGCTTAACTACACTTGGGAAGATATGGGATAGATGATATATTCCATCCACATAGCCTTGGGATAAGTGCTATATTCCATTCACCTCTAAAATCCAATCCTAGGCACTTCATCCCTATCAAGAAATCCCATGATCGAGCCAGACAAGCAAGTGTAGACCTAGGCACAAACTAAGTGGCTAAAAGAAACCAAAATTCATACAAAAACTGATTTCCCATGTGACTACATTGAAGAAACCCTATGACTACACTAGTCCAATGTAGTCACAAGGTTTATGAATCAAATAGATCATCCCTAGTTCATACAACCTCCACTCTACTTCAAAATTCAATGCCATCTCCCCGAACCTTGACCAAAGCTCTTGGAAATCTTGAAACTTAGTCAAACTAACAAAATGATGTCACAAATTGATCACACCTAATGACTATGCTACCATAGTATAGTGACATGGTTTATGAAAATAATTAATCACAAAAATCATTCAAGACCTCAAAAATTGTATGTTAGAGCCTCAAGACCTCTAGTAACCTTAGAATATTGACCAAATGCCCAAAGACCTTACAAAAGTACATGAAACCCATTTCCCAAGTGTGAGTCTGCTAGGAATGAATGACTACACTAGGGTAGTGTAGTCATAGTAGGTACCTAGAGTAGTCTATTTGAAACTTTTAAATGAAATGCTTCCAAATAAAAATTCACCTCTAGAGACCTCAAGACCATTTTAGACTAAAAATAGAAGCAAGATTTCATCATGTCTTACTCCAAAACCCATTTTCCAACAATGACTACACTAGGCTAGAATAGTCACAGTAGTTGCTTAGTGTAGTCCACTAGAAAGCATGAAACATGATCTTTCCAAGTTAAAACTCACTCTTGAAAGCCCCAAAACCCAACCAAACTGAAAACCAAGGTAGCAATTATTACTTTTTCTATTCTAGAAGATCTTCTAATCCCACCTACACTAGGGAAGGATGTGACTACATTGGGCTAGTATAGGTACTAGTGTTGCCCAATGCAATCCATCCAAAATTAACCAAAATTGCAATAAAGAACCCAAATCCACTTTTGGAAAATCCTAGAACCTCCCCAGAGCCTATTTGAGCATAAAACTTGCCACTTTTTTCATGTTTGGAAATTTCCAATTTCAACTACACAAGGAAGGATGTGACTATGTTGGGCTAGCATAGTCCATCTAAAACTAGTTAAAAATTATCACAAATAGATAAAAATTCAATTTTCGAAGTCTTGAGACCCTAATAAAGCTAATTTTAGTGATGAAATCTAGTATTATCCATTTTTTCCAACCCAAACTATGCTAAAAAAAATGTGTGACTACATTGTGCTAGTGTAGTCATTAGTGTTTCCTAGTGTAATCCACATTTTGGAGCCTAAAAAAAGCCAAGTTCAATCACTAGAACACCATTTCCAACTATAGGATCTTATTGAAGCACATTAGGACCATTAGACCTTGGAGTTGAGCTAGAATTCATCATTTTTTCATCCCACATCTTGTGAATACATTGACAACTACTATGAATACATTAGGCTAATGTGGTCACTAGTGTTTCCTAGTGTAGTTAGCTTGGAATTGCCAAAAATAGCTTGAAAAGTGCCAAAATTGACTCCCATAAAGACCTAGAACCTTGTTGGAGCATGTTGATACCTTGGGACTTTAGAAAATGAGTATAAATTTATCATTTTTCATCTCTAATTCCTCAACTACGTTGGCACTACATGCCTAACATAGTCATATGGTTTTTGACCTTCCAAGCCTCAAGCAATCACCAAAATTAATAGGTTTGAGACTAAAACCCTAGCCAACAACACTAGTGAATTTGGAAGTCTATCACCACAATCAATTGAACTTAGAAATTGATCAAATTTCATTTCCCATTCATGAATATGTTGAGGAAGCCTATGACCACACTAGCCTAGTGTAGTCATAGTAAGGAGGGAAAAGGTAGCAACAACAATCAAAAGTATACCACTCAAAATGGCCCATAATTGGCCAATAATGCTCCAAACCATTCCCCATGTCACCTAGCTATAATTCCACTATGCTTTAGTCCTAGAAACCCCATGAACTCATTTATTCCCTATGGCTATGTTGGGGATTTCTAGCCTAGCATAGTCACCACTGGAAACATGCTTTTCAGCCTTTTAGAGTGTCAAATTAGTGTTAAAACTTGTCAATCTTCAATACCCATCCCTTGACTAGTTGTTTGAACCAAGTGAAGCCTGAAAGTAACCATACTAGACCTAGGAAACTATCCATGAGTGTTGACTATGCTGGAGAATGCATGAGCACATTTGCCCAGCATAGTCACAAGAAAATGTGTCAGTTTTACCTTAAAATAGTCCTAGAATAACCCCCTCATGTGCCCAAACTCCCCTAGAAAACTTGTAGCTTCATATCATGGCTAGCTAAGGCCTGAAACTAGGAAAATCTATCCCTATTAGACCAGTAATAATTAGGTTTTATCACATGTATTTTATTTAGATGGATTTGACCTTGTTTCATGGTGTTTTAACTTATTTTGGCATTATTATGCATTGTTGGTCTTCATTACTATCAGTTGATCTCATCTAGCCTCTACATCATGTTAGTTTCATCATATTTATTCTTTTTTTTCTATTATGGCCTCTATTGACACCTATTTATTTTACCTTTTAGTATGTCAAAATGTTAAAAAAATGAATAACCTGATTGTTTGTGTGATTGCTGTGTTTTTATCCCAAGAACTTGAATTTGGACAAAAGGAGAGCTCAAGGAAATCTATAAGAAAGTAAGTGGAAATTCAAAAAACATGGATAAGGACTTTGTAGAGCTTTGCCATGAATAAGATTATGGATAAGAAACAAAGATTTCAAAGTGTAGAGGAAACTCAGGAAAGACATCTCCAAGAAATACCAGATGTCTTGGCTGAAGTGAAGGAAAATTAGTAAATATGTCTCCATGATGTTAAAGACATCTTGTTCGAATGGAAGGTTGCTTAGATGAAGACGTCTTTGAAATATAGTAGATTTCTTTCTAGTGGAAAAGACATCTTCATGAAGACATCTCTGCAAAGACATCTTTCTAGTAGAGAAGATGTCTCTCCTGAATAAAGGTTTGATGTAGAAAGATGTCTTAGCCTTAAAGAAGATATCTCTAGTGATCGTTAGATAGTTGCATGAATTCTGAGCTAGTTGTAGAAACATATTGGCTATAACAAGACTTCATTCCATTAAGAAATGAGCATGCATTGTATACTATCAAGTGTCATTATTAGGCAATCATTGTTATCGTCATTCTCTTATTATTGTTCCTCATTGTACTATCTTTTTTTTGTAGTAATTAATCAAAGTGAGCTATACCTCAAAGTACAAGGGTCAACAAACTTGCATTCATTCCTTGTAATTTTTGTTCTCTTTTGTTGCCCTATGGGATTGATGTACTTCTTGCAAGAAGGAATCTTGTTTGAGCTTGTTGAGATCGTTCGGGATTGAGTGTTGGTGTAGCACCACAACACTCCAAAGTGGAGCTTAAGTTGTAAAGGTTGTGGGAACTTGGAAATCAAATTCTAATCTTGTTAAGACCTAGTAGGCATGTGTAGATTTCTGGTGTCAAATGACTCTAGAGTGGAGCTTAGAGCTTGTATAGGATGTGGTACCCTTCAAACAACATTTTGAGAGCAAAAACGTCTAGAGGTGTGCTAGTGCGCTAACTTTTGAGTGTGGAATATCCAAGTTTGGAAACCACATTAGTTTTTATGTGTGCTTTTTTTCAAAGAATTTTTAATTTGGGAAACTTATTCATCACCTCATTTTCTAAGTTCAACGATCCTCAAGTGGTATTGAAGCTTGTACTGTTCTTTATCATCAACTTCAAGAGTGAACAGTTGAGGGGAAATCTTATACAAATCCACCAATGTTTGATGGATTCAATGTCACCTATTAGAAAGCTAGGATGAAAGGATTCTTTCAATCTATGGAGTTCAAAGTTTGGAAGTCCATCCTTTAAGGCTACACTCCACTTGTCGATAGCTTCATCGGAACCATCAAGCCTCGCAAAAAATGGACACAAGAGGAGAAAGATAAGTTTATGTTTGACTCAGAAGCCAAAAATTGTTTATATTTTGCTTAGAATAAATATAATTTTAATAGATTAGTAGGTTGTAAAATTGCCAAAGAAATTTGGCAAACATTAGAAGCAACTTATGAAGGAACCTCTATTGTCAAACAATCTAAAGTGTTAACTTTGCAAAGTGAATATGATAAGCTTAAAATGAAAGAAGGTGAGAAAATAAAAGATTACTTCTCTATAGAAAATGACATTGTTGTAAATATTAGAGGTATCTATAAATATTTTCCCAAGAGCAATCTCATCATTAAAGTGATTAGAACACTTCAACCAAAATTCAAATCAAAGGTCACAACCATGTAGGAAATCAAAGATTTTTCAACTTTGAAATTTGAAGAGCTTCAAAGTTCTCTCATTTCTTATGAAATGAACCTCATAAGTGAAGGAGTGATTCAAGAAAAATACTTCACTTTAAAGACTACCTCCAAGGAGAAGAAGCTCAATGAGCATGATGAGGTCAACAAAGATGAAATTGCCTTTCTCTCAAGGAAGCTACAATGATTAATAACAAGAAGAAGTAAGGCACCAAATTAGAAATGATCCAATTTATTCAAAGGTAAAGAAAGAGGTAAAAGCTTTTTAAATTCTAACATTAATTTCTCTTCTATAGAATGTTGGATTTGTAGTGGAAGAGGCCATATGGCCTCTAAATGTCCTAGCAATAGTAGGATGAAGCAAAAGATCATATCCAATGATGAGGAATTAAAAAATACCAAGTTCTACACAAGTTGGGATGATGGTAAACAAAGTGAAGAGGAAGTAGATGAATATACCAGAGATTTTCAACTCATACGCATGGCTCTAATAGAGGAAGATTCACCTCAAGCTACTAATGATCTACAAGGTAAAAATGATGAAAGGTATAGTAAATTAAAAGAAGAGATTCTTATGCTTTACTACTTAATTAGAAAGGTAAAGAAATTTTTGAATCGAAAAATTGATGCAATTTCCATTGAATTAAAAGGAGAGATCTCAAACATAAAATTTGAGATTCATCAACTAACTCCTGTTATTAAGGATTGTAAAAGCCATCAAGAAAGAAAGACTTGTGAGTAGCCTAAGAACAAAGATTTAGAAAAAGTCTCACAAGACGATTCTAGCTCAAAGGCAAGCACAACAAGGTTTGATAACCTCATTTTTCAGGAGAATTCTCTAATTATCTATAAAAATTGTGGTAGTAATCAAAAGCTTGATTATTCTCTTGCAATCAGAATAAAATTGATGCTTGGTCTTGTCAAAAAGGCTTTGGTAAAACATTTTTGCAGATAGTAGTTGAAAATGAAAAGAAGTGGAGGATAGAAAATTTCCTCAAGGAGATAGATAATGTAATAAGTAATCAAGGATTCATTCATAAAGAAAATGAACAAATAGAATCATCATGCAAAAGATCTAATGAAAGAGAACCAAAAGATAAAGAGATACTTCATGATAGAGGACCTCATCTCAAACTTCATTAGTCTTCATCCTCTCTACTGCAAGCAAGGCAAGTCAAGGTAAGTTTATATCTCCTTGCTTGCTAAATTATGTAAGTCAAAAATTATTTTTGATATGTGCTTACTTTATTTGTGGGATGCTAATCATCACTTATTATAAATGATTTTTCTTTATGGTATTTTCCTTTTCTTCGTCTAATTTAATTTATAAAAATCTATGGTAATTATAATGAATTTATAGACTACTTATTTTGGGTGCATTTAAATTCACGGTGAACTATACATTGTTGAGATAATTCTTTTGAATATTTAAGATTTTGAATTGAGTTATTTGACAAAAATCATGAAGAAACTTTTCGAAGGATTTATTAGTACTAGTAATTGGAGAGTCTAGTCTCTACACTTGATCTTTACATTGATTTGTATGGTTGGTACCTTGATGAGAAAAGATTGAGTTGAACCAAATGGGAGCTTTAGAAGTTTCACATATGTAGGAAAAGCTTGTACCTATCATCAATTATCATACAAGAGGTCACTAATATAGGGGGAGTTATTTGATGCTTTTATCGAAAGGCACTCAAGTGGCAAAAATTTATTTCTACTCCCCCTCATTGAAAAATGCACAAAGGAGAGTCTTCTCATCTAGTAATATTTTATAATTTTTATCTAAAGAATATATTTTATTGTAAACAATCTTAAAAATTTTTTGAGCTCTTTTGGTTCTATTTCTTTTTAAGTACCTAAGATCCTTAGTGCATATTTATTGAGAAGTACTCATCTTTGATTATCTCAATTACTCTAATTGGTAGTTGAAATGGTATTCCAAATTTCTTTTGAGAAAATTTGAAGTACATTTATGAAGATAGATATTTTTCTTGGACTAGTAAATATTTGGTTATAGTTGCTCTTTTATACATTTAGGGTGTTAGAATGTGTTGCTTTATCTGGTATCATGTTTTTACCTTCTTCCATTAAGAAAGTCTACATTGTGTTAATATGTGGTGTTAGATCCATTAATAAGAACTTATAAGAGGATATTTTTTGTATCGCTAGATTATTTAGTTTTGTGAATGTATGTGCACAATGTCATTATCTTTTTATATTTGTATGGTTGTATATTTTTATGAAAAAATCATCTTTTCTAAAAAGTCTTCAGTTAAGCCTTCTCATATATTGTAATATGCATAGTTTCAATTTGGAGCTACTATTTAATTGATTTCTCAAAAGGCTCCTTGATTTTGAGATAGGATATTCATTAAAAATCCTAGACCTATTGTGAATCTTGGGGTGAACAGATAAAGGATTGTTCATGATATAATTGATTTTACTTTATTAATCCTATGGAATGTCTAAATGTAAAATCATTTTTGTAGATGCTTGAACTAGTTGATTTTGCTACAGATCCTTTCATGATGAGCGATTCACATGAAATGGCTTTATATACATTTTTGTTCTAATATGATATATCATTAGTAACAAATTTTTCACCCTTTTTTTTCATGTCCAAAAAGGGGGAGAAGTGCCTAGCAGCTATATTGTATTGAGATTATACTAATCTATTTTCTTAAGTTTTGGACATCACAAAAATGGGGAAGATTATTGACATTTTGGTATGTCAAAACATTAAGAAAATGGAGAATAAGGTTGTTTGTGTGGTTATTGTATTTGTAGCCCAAGAACTTGAATTTGGGCAAAAGGAGAGCTCAAGGACATCTATAAGAAAGTAAGAGAAAATTCAAAAATCATGGATAAGGACTTCATAGAGCTTTAGCAAGAAAAATATTATGGACAATGATTTCAAGAGCATGGACAAGGAACACAGATTTTAAACTGTAGAGCAAACTAAAGAAAGACATCTCTAAGAAATAGTAGACATCTTGGCTGAAGTGAAGAAAAATTAGTAACAAAATCTCCTTGATGTCATAGAAATATTGGTTGATTGGAAGGTTTCTTAGATGAAGAAATCTATAAAAAATAATAGATGTCTTTTTGGTGGAAATGACATCTTCATGAAGACATCTCTACAAATATGTCTTTCCTATAGAGAAGACATCTCTCTGAAATAAATGTCTGATGTAGAAAGACATCTCAACCTCAAAGAAGATGTATCTAGTGAGCATTAGATAAATGTTGCATGAATTCTAGGGTGATTTTAGAGACATATTATCTATAAGAAGACTTCATTCCATTGGGAAGCATGGTGTACTATCAAGTATCATTATCAAGCAATCATTGTTATCATCATTCTCTTGTTGTTGTTCCTCATTGTACTATCTTTTGTTTGTTGTAATTGGTTAAAGTGAGCTATACCTCAAAGTACAAGGATCTACAAACTTAGTTACATTCATTCCTTGTAATTTTTGTTCTCTTTTGTTGCCTTACATGGTTGATGTACTTCTTGCAAGAAGGCATCTTATTTGAGCTTGTTGGGATATTGTAGGATTAAGTGTTGGTGTAGCACCATAACAATCTAGAGCAGATATTAAGTTGTAAAGGTTGTAGGATCCTGGAAACCACATTCTAAGCTTATCAGGACCTTGCAGGGTTGAGTGGATTCGTAGCATCAAATCACTCCAAACAGGACCTTATATCTTGTATAGGATGTTGTATCCTTTAAATCATATTTTGAGAGCAACAAAGTCGATATGTGTGCTAGGGAACTACCCTCTGAGTGTGAACTACCCAAGTTGAAGAACCACATTACTTTTTATGTGTGCTTTATTTCAAAGAATTTTTAATTTGGGCAACTTATTCATCCCCCCATTCTAACTTCAATGATCCTCAATTTAGCCTTTGATTGGTGTTAAGTAATGGGGTTTGACCATCTCTAACCATCATTTGATACCATGTAACCATGTCCTACTAAGGTGTTAGACTAG
Organism: Gnetum montanum; assembly: GCA_015680685.1. NCBI lineage: Eukaryota > Viridiplantae > Streptophyta > Gnetopsida > Gnetales > Gnetaceae > Gnetum > Gnetum montanum. Next base: position 123,867 of record MNCI01003240.1, read on the forward strand.
TGACATGTAACCTTAGTTGACCATGTTTGGCCTTATTTCTTATATTTTTATGGTGTTTCAACCTTTTCTTTCCTTTATTTGGCCTTCATTCCATCTTATTTATCTTCAACTTCTTCCCATAGCCTTGGTTGGCCTTGCTAACATTCTATTTGACATTGCAATAACATATATTTTCATATTTACTATGATATTTTATATTATTTTAGCATTATTTACTCATTTTAAATTAGGTGCCACTTAATGTGCTTATGGTTGATGTGCAGGATTGAAGTATGGACACCTTGAAGCAAATCCTCTTGCCACTAAACCCAAGTAGATTCCAGAATGATATTGAATAGTGTATTGTTCCTAATTGTCTAGATATTGTGCCTAAGAGTCTTGTTTATCACATAGCCTCAATAGAGAAACATCTAGAGTGGCCTAAAAACCTATTTTAAACCCTTGACCTTGAGGTTGAAAACATTACTGAAGACTCTCTAGTTAAGGTTCTTGTCATGACACATAGTGGTGAAGAGAAAACCCTAAAACTTAGTTTCTCATTGGAATTGTCATAGTCTCAAGACATCACCAAGGTCCTACAAGATAATATTAAGGCCTTTGTCTAGTCATATGAAGATATGTCAAGTCTAGATCCACATTTAGTACAACATAGCATCATACTTGATCTTAGCATTAGACCAATCAAGAAAAATATGGGCAAGATTAGGCCTAATTTAGCCTTGGCCATTCATGATGAAATCAAAAAATTATACCAAGTTAGTTTCATTAGAGATGTGGATTATGTAGAATGAGTGTCCAACATAGTGGATTTTGAAGACTTAAATAAGGTAACCATCAAGGATGACTTCCCTTTGCCTAGTATTGATCAACTTATTGACACTATGACTAGGCATGCCTTATTATCCTTTATGGATGGGTTCCTGGGATACAACTAGATTAGGATCAACCTAGAGCATTAACTTAGTATTACCTTCATGACCCCTTGGGATATCTTTTATTATACCATGATGTCCTTTAGCCTAAAGAACACAAGAGAAACCTACCAAAGAGCTATGACATATATCTTTAGTGATTACATGCTATATTTTCTCAAAAATTATGTAGATGATATAGTTAAGTCCAAAGTGGCTAGTGACCACACACATTAACCTTGACCTTATGTTAAAAAGATGTCTCAAATATGAGCTTAGGATTAATCCCAAAAGTGTGCCTTTGGTATTAAAACTAGTAAGATGCTTAGCTTTGTAGCATCTAAAGTAGGAATATGTGTCGATCCTAATAAGGTTAAGGCTATATCCAAATTGGTAGCATCCACTAACCTTAAGGAGTTATAAGGATTATTACGTAGATTATAATTTATTTGTAGGTTTGTCACTAGGATTATAGATAAGTGAAAAACTCAATGCCAAAAAGCCTTTGAAAACCTTAATCAAGAGTTGGTACAACTATTAATAGTCTATTCTTTGCAATAGGATAAACCTTTTTACATCTACCTTGCTATCTTTAACACATCTATTGTCTCTCTACTTTGTTAGAAATGATATGATGAAGTGGAGCTTCTAATATACTACTTAAGTCATGTATTAGTTGCCCATGAGACCCGATACAACGAAGTAGAGAAGTATTGTCTAGCACTAGTCTTCTCATTGAAGAAGTGGAGACACTACCTCTTTAGGAGCCATATTAATGTCACTTGCAAAGATAACACACTTAGAGCCATAATGATCAACATTTATGAGAGTATTTGTATAGCCTGATGGTAAGCCATAATAGTGGAGCTTAGCTTTCACTAAATTTCTCAAGCATCAACGAAAGGTCAAGCCATATCTATACAACTTACTATTTCACAGGTCGATGACCATGTGACCATACACCCTGAATTTCCTAATGAAAAAATTAACACCATTAGGTAAGTGCTTGAGGGCTATGAGGTAGTCATGAAATTTAATGGAGCTTCAACTACTCATGGGACTAGTGTTGTATCCATCATAACATACCCATATGGTGAAATCCAATCCTTCACTTACTATATTGAGTTTCTATGTACCAACAATGTGGTGGTGTATGAGGATTTGATTAGGGGGATGATGGTAGCTCATGACTAAGGAATAAAACACTTAATGATCAAAGGTGATTCAAAACTTGTGGTTAACCAAGTAACCTAGGTTTGTGCATGCAAAGCCAAACATTTGCAATCGTATTGTAACCTAGGAAAGAAACTAATGCAACAATTTACAAACATCAATATCCAACATGTACCCCAAACCAAGAACACTATATCTAATGTCATTACAACGCTAGCCCTCGGTGTAACTTTAGATGTGTTTAGTAGGCTGCTCCCCTTGACAATCAACTATGCCACTCATATCACATAGAATACTAAGGATAGCTTTGTAACTATAGTTCATACCACTTCCCCAAAGGAGTGGTATTATGATATCAAGTTTTACGTTATGCATGATGAATCTTCACAAGGCTTGACTACTACTCAAGAGGATGCTGTACACAAATGATCAAAATAGTATGTCATAGTAGGAGATAACACATTATGTTAATGGTCCTATAATAGCATATTTTTAGTGTGCTTAGGCAAAGCCAAAGCTCAAATAGTCTAGAGCAGGTTCACGAGGGTGTATGTGAAGGACATATAGGACCTAGAGCCATGGATACTAAAATTAGACTACTAGCCTATTACTAGCCCTATATGGAAAAGGACTATCTGTAGAAGGTGAAAACTTGTGAGACATGACAATGGCATAAAAATATTATACACATGTTACTAACTAAGTTACATATTGCTAAGATAACTAGGGCATTTCAACAGTGGGGATTGGATATCATTATATCTATAATTCTTAAGTCTTCCACACAACATAGCTTTATCATCACTACAACTAAATACTTTGCTAAGTGTTGAAGCTATTCCCATAAGGAACATGACATCTAAACAAGTTTGTAGCTTCATACTATATAACATTATAGCTCATTTTGACATACCTATGACCATAGTCACAAATAGTGGACCATAGCTTAGCAACCAAAAAATGAAGAACTTTTGTCATGATGTAGGCATTAACCACTCCTCATCATCATACTATCCTCAAGCCAATGGGCAAGCTGAAGCAAGAAATAAGGCCATCATAAAATTACTCAAGAAGATGTTGAACAATAGTCAATTTAAGTGTCATGAGCGGATTGTCCATGCAATTTGGCCTTATCGAACCATGTTCCAGATGGTAACTGGTGTAATCCCATATAATCTTATTTATGGTTATGAAGTTATTTTACCTTTCAAATTGTAGGTATCATTGCTTTGAGTAGCTCTATTGAACTTTATCAATAATGAATAGAAAAAGGAGCTGCATACCTTGGACCTAGACTCAATGGTGGAGTAGTGTGTATGAATGCTTGCTCACATCAAGTGATACTAGGAGATGTGGAAATAGCAACACTACCATAACCTAAACAAGTGCAAGATCAAGGAAGAAGACTTAGTCCTCAAAGCTATTCACAAGCATGGGGACAAATTCTTAACCAAGTAAAAAAGACCTTTCTTAATCACTAAGGCCTATGGCAATACGACATTCAGAATAGCAAACATAAATAGGAATGAGTTGGCCAATCCATTCAATCATTTTCTATCTAAAGTCCTACTACATGTAGCCTACAAAGACCAACAAGAAACATTGAAAAATAATAATAAGAAGGCATGCATGACCTCTTTTTGCATAGAAAATGAACTATGGAGACTTTGTAACATTGGTGACCTATGATAGTCTAGTTTTTTGATCATTCTACATCACCTTATGTATTATATTATAACAACATGACTTTTTAGGTTGATTTTCTTATTCTCTTAGAGTTGTGCTTGTAGGATGAAGCTTGAAGTCATCATGGAGGTGCAACTCATTATGGTAGTAAGTCATCATGTGATCTCAATGCATAAGATTCAATGAGTTTATCCTACCATACCAAGAGTGCTTGTTCTACATCATTACCATTACCACTCGAGCCCAATCATGTATCTTGATCATAACCTTCCTCATCTTTGAGTAACAATGATGAACTATGTTTGATGCTCATGCATTTATGGCCATATTACATCCTTCCACCATGCTCCATTGTCAAGTCCATTGAGTGTAATACATCTCATTCAATGGAAAAGCCAAATCAAAAATAACTTTGGTAAAGAAACCTAGTGAAGTTTTCATCCAAAAAAAAGGAGAAGCAAATGACCAAGAAGTTGAGTAGCCAGTGAAGCCCAAAAGACAAAACAATGACTCCAAACATGCAAAGGGAGAAGCCTAATGGCCAAAGAAGCCTTTGAGTGAGATTCTAGTTTCTCAAATGCATTGTTGAGTGACCAACATTTTAAAGGGTGAAGTACCAAGACCAGATTGACTAAGCAAAGTGTCATTGTCATGTATGTAACCATAATGTCAACATTCAAAACTCATTGTTAACCCTCATGAACATCAACTTATAGCCCAAATACTACCTATACGATATACTACCTCATCATAACCTTATCCCATCATCACAAGCACTCTTTGGCATGGTTCAAAAATATTGAGTCAAGCGTGGAGAGGAAATGTTGATGATGATCCTACCATGGTATTTTATATTCTTTGTTGATGTCTCTTGGGTTAATCTTCCAAACATCAATAAAGAGGAGCAAATGAAACACCACCAAAAATCATGTTGACAATTTATAAACTTCATTTTCCAAATTAAGGTAATAATTCATTGTGAATGTAAGATTTGTAGTCCATGAGCTATAATCTTGCATACCTTAGCTTTTTGGGATTGAAAAATGCCTCAAATGTTGCTATTTCCTCACTTACGAAGTGTAAAAATGTACCTCATGTTTATATTTGGGCTTGAGAAGGTTAAAAATGCCTTAGGAATTGCCAAAATTAGCATTTTCATGTGTTTTCATAGAGGTATAGCCTCAACTACGCTAGAACCATCTACCTCTGGGTGTAGATGGAATAGAAGGGATCTTCCATTTCCAACCTAGCATAGTCACCACCATAACCCAACACATATGCAGCGTTGGAACTATTAGGATTTTCCATTTTTGAATTATTGGCATTTTCTATTTTCGAATTGGTAGCATTTTCCATTCTAGAATTGATGACATATTCCATTTCCATTTTTCCAATAGTGGCTAGTGTAGTGACCCCAAGTTTTTACTAGTTGTAGCATGGCCAATGAAATAGAAAAAATTTTCCAATGATAGAATAATCAACATTTTCTAGCATTAGAATAACCAACATTTTCTAGTCACTAAACTACCAACATTTCCCAAGAAAAAAATAGAATACATTCCCCAATGTTGGAAAATGCAACATTTTCCAACATCAAAATAATGAGATATGCAACATTTTCCAAACCTTGGAGTTATTCGCATGTTCCAACAACTTCAATGTAGTTAGAATGGTCAACATAGTAAGGATGGTGCCAACATAGTCATAAATGTCCATTCACTATTTATAGTAAATAGATGGGTTTTCGTGGCTACAGTGTATTCTGAAATTACTATAAATGGCAACTACACTAAGATTGGATGAACGTTGACACTTGTAAATTGATACCAATCTATCATCAATCATGAAAGTAGTGTGTAGGTTCCAAAATAGCAATTCCATACCTATATAACCCAAAAATAGACACCCTATTCTAGTTTTGAACCCTATTCCATACCTATATAATTAAGATCCCTTGTAACCTTCTAAACCCATTGTTGTAGAAATTTGTAGCTATGCTAGGCACAGTGAGTCCCACATGATACCATTGCACCAAAGGTGGAACAACCATCTATAATCACCATTGCTGATCCTAGTGGAAATCGGTGCAATGTTGCTACAAACTATAGCTGGGAAGAATCTAGATCATGGAGTTAACACAAAACACAACCTACAAGCTCCAATGGACTTCAAACTTCCTTAAGAAACTTCTTGTGCTCTAAGCACAAAATTTGTACTTCTTAAACCTACAACTTTATTTTCTATTGCAATAAATTAGTACTTCATTATTGTGTAGATTTGATTTTATGTTTTCATTTTTGTCCTTTCCATTCTAGATCTACAATTCCATTTTTGTTTACATTTATGTTTACATTCTTGTTTATGATTCCATTTATGTTACCATTTTCATGCCATTTTACACTTATGTAAGTCCCTAGGTGATTAGCCAGACCATCCATGAAACCTCTAATCTAGTTTTTGGAGGCTAATGAGTCACAATTCAGTTGGTTGCATCAAGGAGGCCTCATCGATGCATCATACCATTCATCAACGATGCCTTGTTGATGTAGTGTTGGTTTTTAGCTATAAATACATGCCTACCCATTACATTTATGGCATAAGAGTTTTAGTTGCAGCAAAGCTCTTGTAGTTTTTCCATTTGAAAGTTAGAATTTTTCCCCCAAGTACTCGTAGTAGGAGTCATTGAGTGTATAGATCTTTATTTGAGTATTGTTGTACCTAAGCACGACAGTGTGTTCAATAATAAAGGTGAGCTTTTTTATAAACCTTGAAGCACTTTGGATAGATTAGTTATTTTCTGTTGGCACATTTGGCCATTCCATGGAACAGTTTAAATATTTTATTCAAAATTGTAAGAATCTATGATTGTAAGTTAAGTACAACCTTAGAGTTGAAGGTCGATGGGTGTTTTAGTTTAGAAGATTGATTTACTGGTAAAAATTTTATGTTGAAGCCTTTTGGGTACAAGATGAAAGTGCCGGATTATTCCCTTGTCAAAGATCAGAAGATAGTAAAATCAGTAAGGAAGGGAGTATATTATTTATGTAATAGGCACAAAGTTGCAGATCTCGGTTGTGAAATTCGGTTGCATCCTTAAAAAGACAACATTTGAAATTTCATGTGAAACAAGAATTAATAAAAAAAAATCAGCAACGCCTCGAGTTTTTTGAAAATTATGCAGCACCAGTGAAGAGAAAAGAAGACTACAGTGTAACTGGAAAATACATGACCACCGTAAAATCACGGCCAAGCCATCAAACGTCTCCACCGCCGTCGCATTGTACCGCCGCAGCCGTTGACGTTGTTGATTTCCTTTTTCAAAAAGTCAAGAACAAAATGTTGGAGGCGATCTCAAGGCAGATTCGGTAGAGAACAGATGAACAACGTTAGTGCAGAAGGGTCAGCGGTGTGCGCAGCAGTGGGTGTAGAAAGGTCAGCAGTGGGTGTAGGCAAACAAACAGAAAAAACGTAGGAAAGCCAGACAGAAAAACACAGGAAACCCTAAGTCAGTTTTGCGGGCAAAATAGGAATTGAAACCCTCTGTTTGGGCGCATTGTTATTCGAAAACACCTTTCTTCTCCAGCACGATTTGGCAGAGTTAGATTGCAGTTGCAGGGCCTTCCCCCGTGGTGATCGTCAGTTACGATTTTACAGGGCCCTATTGTGCAGAGGCAGTTTGAATCGGTGGCTTTGGATGATGCTGCATATGATCTTGCTTCAAACATGTGTCGGTTCTTGCAGGTTCTGGGAAGAAATAGGAGAAAGTAAAATAAAATTAAGGGACACATGTCCATCAGTAAATGTGGAAAGAATATTGAACTGTAGCAGTGATTGGTTTGCAAACAAGTTGCCTTCAACCACGGCCATCACGGCATTCAAGCTCAGCCTTATTGCATCTTCTGCAAGTATCATTGATCATCATCATTTAGATTTTGGACAGTCCACAAATTTAGTAGGGAGGACGACAACAACGATGTAGATGTGAATGCGGTAAGGAGAGCCTCTGTGGCAAGATAGAATGCCTTCAAGCCATGTCATGGACGTCATTATATCCGATAGGCTCATCATCGGCAATGATGCCCTTGAATAAGCCACATCGATGGAGGATCCGAACACCATGAAGTAGCAACAATAACAGCCATTGGAGATTTTAAGGGTTTAAACCAAGATTAGGGCCATATGAATTATAAATTTTTTAAATTCCACGGTAATAGGAACGTTCGCTACCTTAATGATCTCCACATTCAAATCGGTTTTAGAAACCTCTATTGAATAGGCTGTACTTTCATTTTTTTGGTTCGAAGACTTAGAGACCTACCATCATTTACCCCAAGTTATGAAATATACTAGTTACTGCCCATTAAAAATTTGCAATATTGGTTATCCTATTCAATGTCACATTACATTAAAGTTAACATAAAATGCTCCTCATTTTATGCATAACTTCCTAACCCCCTAACCACATAACCTTCTCCTAGCTTGTTGGACAAGTAATCTTCTGATTGGTTAGTCAAATTCCTTGAGAGAGAAGTTAGGAGAGATATTTTTGAGATATTTGAAAATTATAACTTCCCTATACATCACTTAGAAGACTTGACATCTCATTTTGGAGAAGCAAAATTAAAAGGATATATATGTATGGAGTAAGTAGCAACTATAGCTTGTATTCCTATGTATTTTAGAGATTGTATTTTAATTTTCTATGATATTGTAACTACCATGGGCACTTGTCACCCATAGCATTTTTATCTCTTTTGTGGTTAAAACCACCCAAAATTGTTGTAACTTACCTAACTTGTTGGGCAAGTAACCTCCTAACTTGTAGGCCAAGTAATCTCCTAATTGGTTGGCCAAGTTACTTGGGAGAGAAGTTAGGTAAGATATTTTTAATATGTAACTTCCCTACCTACCTTGGAACCCTATAAAAAGGCTTCAGGGGTAAAGGAGAAAAGAAAGGAAGGAGGGGGGAATCACAAGGGACTTCACACAACATTGGGTCTCACTCATCACACTTGGGATCTTGGAAGATTTGTAAAGAAGATTGCTTGTAAGAAGGCTTGCTAGAATAAAGATTTCAGCCTCTTTGTCATGGTC
>MNCI01003240.1:136642-154343 GCA_015680685.1 Gnetum montanum
AGAAAAATGCAGGAATCCCTAAGTCAGTTTTGGGGGCAAAATAGGAATTGAAACCCTCTGTTTGGGCATGTTGTTATTCGAAAACCCCTTTCTTCTCCAGCACAATTCGGTAGAGTCAGATTGCAGTTGTAGGGCCTTCCCCCGTGGTGATCGTCAGTTACGATTTTACAGGGCCCTAGTGTGTGGAGGCAGTTTGAATCGGTGGCTTCGGATGATGCTGCATATGATCTTGCTTCAAACATGTGTCGGTTCTTGCAGGTTTCGGGAAGAAATAGGAGAAAGTAAAATAAAATTAAGAGACACATGTCCATCAGTAAATGTGGAAAGAATATTGAACTGCAGCGGTGATTGGTTTGCAAACAAGTCGCCTTCAACCACGGCCATCACGGCATTCAAGCTCAGCCTTATTGCATCTTCTGCAAGTATCATTGATCGTCATCATTTAGATTTTGGACAGTCCACGAATTTAGCAGGGAGGACGAAAACACCGATGCAGACATGAATGCAGTAAGGAGAGCCTCTGTGGCAAGACAGAATGCCTTCAAGCCATGTCATGGACGTCATTATATCCGACAGGCTCATCATCGACAATGATGCCCTTGAATAAGCCACATCGATGGAGGATCCGAACACCATGAAGTAGCAACAATAACAGCCATTGGAGATTTTAAGGGTTTAAACCAAGATTAGGGCCATATGAATTATAAATTTTTCAAATTCCGCGGTAATAGGAACATTCACTACCTTAATGATCTCCACATTCAAATCGGTCTCAGAAACCTCTATTGAATAGGCTGTACTTTCATTTTTTTGGTTTGAAGACTTAGAGACCTGCCATCATTTACCCCAAGTTATGAAATATAGTAGTTACTGCCCATTAAAAATTTGCAATATTGGTTATCCTATTCAATGTCACATTACATTAAAGTTAGCATAAAATGCTCCTCATTTTATGCATAACTTCCTAACTCCCTAACCACATAACCTTCTCCTAGCTTGTTGGACAAGTAATCTTCTGATTGGTTAGTCAAATTCCTTGAGAGAGAAGTTAGGAGAGATATTTTTGAGATATTTGAAAATTATAACTTCCCTATACATCACTTAGAAGACTTGACATCTCATTTTGGAGAAGCAAAATTAAAAGGATATATATGTATGGAGTAAGTAGCAACTATAGCTTGTACTCCTATGTATTTTAGAGATTGTATTTTAATTTTCTATGATATTGTAACTACCATGGGAACTTGTCAACCGTAGCATTTTTATCTCTTTTGTGGTTAAAACCACCCAAAATTGTTGTAACTTACCTAACTTGTTGGGCAAGTAACATCCTAACTTGTAGGCGAAGTAATCTCCTAATTGGTTGGCCAAGTTACTTGGGAGAGAAGTTAGGTAAGATATTTTTAATATGTAACTTCCCTGCCTACCTTGGAACCCTATAAAAAGGATTCAGGGGTAAAGGAGAAAAGAAAGGAAGGAGGGGGGAATCACAAGGGACTTCACACAACATTGGGTCTCACACATCACACTTGGGATCTTGGAAGATTTGTAAAGAAGATTGCTTGTAAGATGGCTTGCTAGAATAAAGATTTCAGCCTCTTTGTCATGGTCCTGTGAGTTATGCATTTCATTTTTTGTTTTGTTTAAATTGTTTAGCTAGTGGTTTAGATAGTATCATCCTTGGCAAGTAATTTTGGGATTTTTAGATTGCTCTTATTGTTCTTGTTGCCCGATAGAAATTTCTATTAAAATTTTGCCATAGAAGCGCTTGTGTTTAAAAGCCTTAAGAGCATTTTAGTAGTAAATTTCATTATTGTGCAACGTGTGGGAACTGCTATTGGGATTGTTGTAAGAGAGCCTCTGTTTGTAGTCACGCCGTTGAACAATTCAGTAGTCGAGAGGGTTCAGAAAATCTTTGGTATTTTGATGGGACCAGAATAGCTTCTTTTTATCTTTAAAGTGAATTCTCGTGGTATTTCAATCAGAAATTGTCAAGTCTTTTAAAGGTTCTGTTTGAATGCAATCGTTGACATCTATTATCTAGTCAAAATGGAGTCTCGTACGTGGTAGTTTACGCAGCAATTTTTGGTAGCATAATAGGATTGTCTTGAAGATATTGCTTGTTTGAGCCTTGGAAGTTTGAACAATTCGTAGATATTGAATTTGGGATAGCTTTATTGCGAAGTGTTTACTCGTGTCATTTTACCTTGTTTAAATATTTGAGGTCTACACAAATCTGCTTTCTTTTCTTTTCTGCTTATTTCCATCGAATCTTGCTCTATTTCTAGTTTTCTTGTGGAACTATCTCTTTCTCTGGGGAAAATTAGGAGTAGATTGCAGAGTTGTGCTCAAATGTTTTTGCAAAATTTTATTTGTTACAAGTAGGTATTATAAGGACTGTGTAGACTAGGCAATTGAACAAAATAGGAAATTTTCAAGAACTCACAGTACTTGGCAAAGTTGGCTGAATCTCTTTAAAGTAAGTCATTTGTAGTTCAGACACAACAAAATTGTTACAATTTACACAACCACACGCCGCAATAGCACACACACATACTCACATTAACTACTGAGTTTATTTGGAGGTATCTAGGCCTTGGTGTTGCCAGAGACCAGTAGGCACCTAAATCCTGTTCGAGGACACTCGTTGGCGGTCACGTCCCAAACGGTCGCCAACATTTTCATTTATGCATTCAATGTTTTCAATAATTTATTTAATTTTGTAATTAATTATTAATTATTTGTAGTAATTTTGTTAATGAGGTAATTAGGCAAGATAAATTACACACATAAGTATGATTGCTTCAAGCGTAACACGTATTTGCTTAGTAATCCCAGTAGCATTATTGCTTGGTATGCCTAATAGCATAGTGCTTGGTTGCACAATAGTGGATACCTAGGTTCAGGATGTGTACAGAGAGTAGAATAGGATGCTTATGTTAGGATTAGTTAGACATTAGTTGATTCGTTAAATTAAATTAGTTAATCCAACCACTTTATTTCTCTTTAAGTATTGAAATCATAAAAATACAAAATGATAAAAATTAGATGCCTCAATTACACTTAACACATCACAAGAGTATAATTGGGAAGACAATGATTGACCTTAAGGCAGATATTAACTTCCTAGAGGACTAGTGCACCAAAAATGATAAATTCCATAGAATTTGACCACTCGATAAACTCTATGGTTTTCCTTGTTCTGGGAATTTGAGGTCCCTTTCATTAAAGAGATTTTTAATTAATCGGTGACCTTGGTAGTTTTGGAATTAGGAAGGATTCAAAGGTTTGTAAAGGGTGTGACTTCAAGGGGACTCAATACTATTTGTACTCTTTTACTTGCTTGAGTGCTTGAGTGTTTTTCACAAACTTCTTACCATTCCATACCATCCACTAATAGGAAGTCAAATAAAGCCTTTGCATGGTGTCATTCCCATCCAAAAAAATGATGGGAATTCAAAGCACACCCCTTAGAACCAAATAAGTCCTTGCATGGTGTGGTTCCCATTTGAAAAAAAATAATCAAAATTCAAAGCACACCTGTTGAATAAATAAATGGGCTAAAAGCACTGGTTATGGGACTACAACAACATACACCTATCCCTAAAGGTTCCCTCTAACTAAAGCCCTTTCTCTCACTTCCTACCTCTCTTTTTCTCTCTTTATGGAATGGTGGTTGTCTTGTAAAAGCACTGTTACATCTTGAGTGAGTGGATATGTCTTAGAGTGTTGATGCAAAGTCACTGAATGTAGGTAGTTTTGGTCTAGACTGAGGATGGATCTTCTCAGTCATTTTAAACACAACTTCCACAAGGAACTTCTTATGACCTGAATTTATAACTCTATACCACCTTCTCTATCATCCATCCATGCTGCCATAACTTACCTCATTATTGTGTTCTATGTTATGCTCTATGTCTTGGTATGATGTGTTGGAATTCTTGGGTAGATTATTTTTGGTTGATCCTTAACTTATCATGTCATTAAATTGACTATTGGACCCACAAACTTCTTAGTTGAGGTTATGCAAGGGCAAAAAGGGCAAAAGCCTACTATTGGGAGGACCCACTTGCATAGCTCTTGGTTTGGTTAGTTAAGGTCCTTTACCTTTGACATTTCCACAATCCTATCTTTTGCATATTCCATTGAGTATTTTTCTTAGTGCTCCTTAACCTTTTATCTCATTCATTCTCCAAATCAATTTGTCTCCATTTTTCCACATTTATGAACTTTAACACCCTCTTCTTATGTTTTGATATTGTTTTTGATATTTTAAGCTTTCATTTGATCCTAATTTCATTCAAAAACTCTTTGTATTTTTCAAGTTTGATTGAAGTCAATGATCATTAATGAAGATTAACAACTACATTGATGAGGCCTCGTCGACGTAGCCAACCATGTCGATAAGGCCCCATTGACGAGGCCTCGTCGATGCAATACCAAAAACTTTGCAATTTTTCATCATTTTCTCATAACACATTGGGAGTTTTTGCAATTTTTCAAAGCCCAAAACCTTCTAGAGCTCATAACTTCCCAACCATTTCTCCAAATCACTCCTTTTTTCAAACTTGAACTTATCATAGATAAAATATTTATTGTGGGGGCCGAAAACCTTAAGGTTTCAAATGAAATTTTTTGAAAATTTTTTCTAACTTCCCCAAAGGATTAATAACCTTAATAACATATAAACATTAATTTTCTTAACCATTAATCCTTCTAATAACCTTTGGGGTGATTTATTAATGATAATACATATATACATAATAATTGAAATAATCAAATTAGTCATAATCACAACTTAGCCAAGTGTAACTATCCTTAAGAGATAAAGGTATCCTAATTACTTTAAGGTTACACAATGATTGCTAATCCATGGTCTTATTGTGATTATAGATGGCACAAAACAAAAGTGCCTATAGGAAGGAGAACCCTCTCAACCATGGGAGAAGTAGCCTAGAGCTAGAAGGGGCCAACAAGAATAAGCCCAAGAACTATCAAAAGAAATCCATGCAATGGGACCTCTTCATGAGGAGCCAAAAGTGAAATCTATTCAAAAAATTCTAGAAGACGAAGTGCTAACTAAATAATCATAGTCAAGAGAAGTGCCTAGACCCATGCCAAGGCTTGAGGTCACTTTGACTCAAGCCTATTTTGACATCATCAGGTTGTGAGAGATCCAACGATCAATTCTTCAAGAGATCAACTTCAGGCCATTCCTTGAGAAAGCTCCAATGGATGTTAAGAATCAACTAAAAACCTCTCCCATGTGGCCAGTAATCACATCCATTGGGAAATGGTACATGGGAGAGACATATCTCTTCTAGAGTAATAGAAGGCTAGGGTCCATTGTCAAAATCATGGACATTCAAGTGTCTTACTCAATAGAAGCTATCACACAGGAACTTTGGTTGCCTAACAATAGAATACAACTAGTATAACTATCCACAAAAGATGATCTTAAGGCCAAGAGGAAGTGGACCCAACAATGCTATAGGTTTGATTGTAAGGAGTACTGTGCGCTCACACTAGTAGAGTGAATTTACTTCAAAATTGTAGCCTATCACCTTAATCCAATGGTGAGGCCAAGTAAGGTGATCACCTTCTCTACCTGAGCATGCATTGCTCTAAGTAGGAAATTTCCTATCAACCTTCCATAATTGATCTACTTAGAGATCGAAAAATGCTTCAAGGAAAATGAATGTGGAAGAAAGACCTTGCTCTTTCTGTTCCTCATACAGAAACTCTGCAAAAGGGGTAGGCATCATTCACTAATTTAATGATACCATTAGGCATGCTTCTTTGGCCTTATGATAAAAAATAATGAAAGATAAAATGCCAACAATGACCCAAGAAGAGGCACAGTTGCCACCACCACCCAGTCAGGAAACAACATCGGAGGCCTGCACAGCCATTGAGCATCTATGTAAAATCTGAGTAGCTCTTGAATGAACAAGAGAAATGAGCAATAATGAGTGAAGTAGATCCATCTATGAACTAACTAGTAATGAGTCAACTTAATGAGGTGGCCCAAATAGTTAGTCAAATGGAGAGGGTGATCCAATTTTCTCTACCCAACAAACGTAGTTGCTTGTGAGGTTGGATCCTAATGCTTAGAAGGTGATGATGTCTTTAGCACAACATCATATATTACTAGAAATCATTGGGAACACCACCACCTTCTCGATGCATTTGGAGGAAGGAAAATAGGTAATTGTCTAGGTGATGTAGCAACAAGGGTAGGAGATAGCAATTGAAGTGGTTGCTGACTGTGTCATTGAAGTATTGAATGAATTGAAAACATCTATACCAGGTGTATCTATACTTCAAGACATGTAGATGTCTGCAAACACGATCAATGAAAAGCTAAACATAGCCTAGCATGAAGAATTATTGGAATAATTTATGGGAACTAGGAAAAAAAGTACATATATCTTTGATTTTTTGGACAACATCACTATAACCCAGTTAGAGCTGCTAAATGCAAGGGGAAAATGCATTATTTTGGAGAGGCAACTCAAAATGGCTCAAGAACAAAATCAATGCTTGGCTGTGAAGGTTGCTAAACTACATTCCCTACTTACAAATCCTACAATCCTTATCCTAGCAACAACAAGAGATAAAGCTTTCAAATAGCTTTAAGAATAATTCTAGAAGGCTAAGAAGGAGGTAGTTATGGCCATCTTCAACTAGTTCCATGGCAGAAGAAAAAATATATGCAATTTAGAAGGACTTAATATATATTTGCTAGAGAATGAGACTCTAACTGCATAGAATTATCACGTAGAAAATGTTGATGCTCAGAAGGACCAAATGCAAGAATTTATTCATCAATAGTAGGAGCAACTTGCTAGGGTGAACACAGAATTGAGGAGATTGGCCACATAAAACCAAAATCTATTAATGGATGAAGTGTGTGCCTTGTGCCAAAAATCTACCATCAAGATCATTGCTTGGAAAAACGAGGCTATCAAGTTTGAAAAAGTGAAAAATCACTACAGAGACCAAGTTGGCTTGCAGAAGGAAGTCAATGAAAAACCCATTCAGATGGAAAAGGTTAAAATGAATGAAGCCCTCCAGTAACTCCAATAGGGAAGAGAAATGTTGCAGCCCATCATTGATGGGATCGATGCCTACAACAAAGCAAAAATCCACTTGAAGGAGTTGCAAATAGAAGAAATGATAGAGTATATGGAGTTGGCCAATCTTTGATATGCACACTTGGTGATACTAACTACCGAACAACTATGGTTAGAGTTAGAAAAGTAAGTGGCTAGCTCATACCTATTATATGAGGCTAAGTTCAAGCATCACAAGGACACCAACCAGAAGCTTGAGACTACAAATGTTGAACTCAAAATTCTTAGAGCAGAGTTTAGAGATCAATGATCAATCATTAAGAACCTAGCCAAATAGATGAATGAATACTAGAAACTAAAAGACATAGTTAGGGCATTCGGCATTGAATGTAAATAGTTCGCTACTTGGTTTGTCAACTCGAAGGAGTTATTTCTAGCGATCTTGTGTCCCTGGGATGTGCCTATTCTAACCCACATTGGCAAAGCTACATGGACGATGCATAATCCTAGAAGTAAGGAGGAAAAATAAAATCATGACTAGATGCTTTCCACCTCCCACCTAAAGTTACAGCAACAACAAGATAGCCACAACCACCTCAACTATTACCCATGCGTGAAGCGGATGAAGGTCCCTCGAAACTCAGGAATCATTGCTAACTCAAACCATCTAATATTCTCTATCAGCTTCAAATCATTAAGGAACATGCTATCTAATTTTAAAGATTTGTATCAAGGTGTTCAATTTTATGTCTTGAACATTATCATTTTTTGTAATGTGTTGATCCATACACCTAGGCCTCAATTTTTTGTCAAGTCAGTTAGTTTGTTTTGTTTGAGAAAAGTCAATCAATAATCCCATACCTTTTTAAATTTTATAAAAGAACTCAAGGATGAGTTTTCATTTAGTTGTGGGAGTATGATGAGTCGTAGTTCAGTTGGCTACATTGACACAACCTCATCGACTGGGCCTCATTGATGCATCCTATCATGCATCGATGAGGCCCCATTAATGCAATGTTGGTTTTTAGCTATAAATATGCACCTACTTGACACATTTATGGCATAAGAGATTGTAGTTGTAGTGAAGCTCTTATAGTTTTTCCATTTGAAAGTTAGGATTTTTCCCTTGAGTGGCTGTAGCAAGAGTCATTGAGTGTACAAATCTTTATTAGAGCATTGTTGTACTTGAGCATGATAGTGTGTGCAGCAATAAAGCCAAGCTTTCTGAAAAACCTTGTAGCACTTTGGATAGATTAGTTATTTTCATTTATGTATTTAACATTTTCAATAATTAATTTAATGTTGCAATTATTTATTAATTTTTTCCAGTAATTAAGTTAATGAGGTAATTAGGCAAGATAAATTACACACATAAGTATGACTGCTTCAAGCCTAACATGTATTTTTTTGGTAATCCAAGAAATGTTATTACTTGGTATGACCAGTAGCATAGTGCTTGGCCACCCAGTAGTGAATACATGGGTTTAGGATGTGTACAGATAGTGGGATCGAATGCTTATGTTAGGATTAGTTAAACATTAGTTGTTAGTTAAATTAAATTAGTTAATCAAACCACTTTATTTCTCTTTAAGTTCCAAAGCCATAAAAATAAAAAATAATAAAAATTAGATGCGTTAATTACACTTAACCATACCATTGCACATCACAAGTATAATTGAGAAGACAATGATTGACCTTAAGGCAAAGATTCACTTCCTAGAGGACTAGTGCACCATAAATGAGTAAGTCCATAGAATTTGACTAGATCGTGCATGAATGATTTGTGATTCATATGGTTAGGCATAGGGGTACCTTGCCGCTCATCAAAGGGCCTTGGAATTTGAGGTTAAAACTATTGCAATGCTTGGGATTTTTGGTTTTTGTTCTAGCAACCAAATTTTTCAGGTCCAACAGGAAAATGCATACATTGTGATTCATTTATATTCTTTACATTGTAACTATCTATTATTTATGTATAGAAAGCCACGTACATATAAAGGTTTTAAATAATTTTATTTTCATAATAGCCCTCATTATTAAAGATTTATGAATCAAATATAGATATAATTTAAGTGTGAGTTTGAAAAATTAATTGAATTAAAATACACGTTAAATGAATATGAAGAAAATGTAATTTAATATAAATAAAATGAGAGCTTGATTTATTTTTTTGTTCACCACTACATCTATAGAGTTGGGGAAGATTTTTATGATGATTGACTAATACCAATTACTAGAGCTTATGCACTAATAATTAGTATGGCTTAGTTACCATCAAAATCTACTCCAAATCATGATCCATAGTCAAATGGTTCTTAACCAATCAAGTTCTCATTTGATTTTTTAAGGTAGAAAAGTCATTCATTTATATTCTTTACATTGTTATTGCCTCTTCAATGTGGGATTATGTGAACATTTTGATTTATTTATATTCTTTATGTTATCATTGCCTATTATTTATGTATAAAAGTTGTATACATATAATGATTTTCAATCATTTTCTTTTCAAGATATTCTTCATTGTTAAAGATTCATGAATCAAATATAGATATAATTACACAATAAATGAATAAATAGAAAATTTAATTTATTATAAATAAAATAAGATCTTGGGTTGGTTGTGCCCCAACACTATGTCTACAAAGTTGGGGTATATTTTAATGGCAACTAAGTAACACTAATAACTAGAGGTCAAGCTCTAGTAATTAGTGTGGCTTAGTTGCCATTAAAATGGATCTTAACCAAATAAGTTCTCATTCAATTTATCAATGATGAAACATCATTCATTTATATTCTTTATGTTGTCATCATCTCCTCAATGTGGGATTATGCATATATTATCGAATTATTCTATCCAAGTCACTTGTATTGATACATAATTATGTCTTGGGTGTTCGTATAATTTAGATGCTCATATAATCTTATACATGAAAGACTATTTCTAGAGAATTAAGGGTTTAATGTTGGATTTTAAACATGTATTGATGGTACCTAGCCATAGAAAAGATCATAATGTGAAGAGGATGCTTGGTGTCGCAACCTACCATCATGAAAGAGTGGTCTTGAATAACCTAGGATTTCATGTTAGCTATTAAACATGTCTTCAGTATACCTAGTTATAACAAGATCATACTAGGAAGAGGTTGTTTAATATCTAAACCTAGTAGCATGCATTATATATGTACTTCATGTTATCCAAACACATGGGGATTGAGCACATATTTTAAAATCTTACTTGATCTTGTGCATGTAAGAGTTGTTATGGAGAATCTAGGTAGTTTTGAATAATCTAGCATTTTATGTTGGCTATTAAACATGTCTTATCTATACCTATTCATAGATAAAATCATAATAGAGAGAGGTTACTTGTTATTCCAACCTATTGGCATGCATTACATATGTACTTCATGTTGTTCAAACACATGGGGGTTGACCACATGATGCCTTGGATTATCCCAATGATGGGATGAATAAACTTTGTATTAGGCACTTGACATTTGAACCTAGTAGCATGCATTACATATGTACTTCATGTTATCTAGAAACATGGGGATTGACCACATGATGCCTTAGGTTTTCCAAAGGATGGAATGATTTAGCATGTATTTTGAAAGCTCATCTAATCTTATGCATGTAAGAGAAGTTTTGTAGAATCTATATAGTTTTGAAGAATTTAGGGGTTCATGTTATCTATTAAACATGTCTTGGGTGTACCTAGACATAAAAAAAATCATATTAGAAATAGGTTACTTAGTATTCCAATATTTTTGGAGAATCTATATAGTTTTATAAGATTTAGGGGTTCATGTTGGCTATTAAACATGTATTGGATATACCTACTCATAGAAAAAATCATACTAGAGAAAGGTTACTTGGTATTCCAACCCACTAGCATGCATTAGAGATGTACTTCATGTTGTTCAAAGACATGGGAATTAACCACATGATGCCTTGGATTGTCCCAAGGATGGGATGGTTAAACTTTGTATTAGATGGTTATGTCATTTATTTAGAAATTTTATGATTTTCATAGATAGTTATCACCCTAGTCCATGAACTAGGGTTAGTACTTGTGATATCATCATATTGAAGATGTGGCCCCTAAGATGAGTCAATTGTGAGCATATCCTTGTTACATTTATGTGAGTAGGAGCAAGGGTCAAATTTGAAGGTCATTCTACATTTTTCATATGAAGGATAATTTCTAATGCATCCTTCCATTAGACAATGTATAAATTTTTCATGTCTTTTAAGGTGTTTATTCTAATCAATATATAATTAACAAATTATTAATTATTTTTTAAATATATGTACTATTAATATAAAGTAAATCATCAGGTTTATGCTCATGCTTTACCTATTTGTAACTAAAAGTTCAATCCTTCTCATACAAGATATCCATAGAAAACATCCTTCTTAGATGAAGGGTAATTTTTATGTTAAGCCTTTCATATGTAGGGTACTTTTCACAATACCATTTATTGAAGGATAAAAAGACCTTTAAAGGGAAATTTTATCTTGAAGTGGGAGTTCACGACCATTGATGACCATGTCAAAGCTTTGTAATAAAAAAATATTTCTTGTAGTATAGACCATTTTACTTACAATGAAGAAATTAGGAATTTTCATTCACATAAGCTATAATTAATATTTTAATAGCAAGGATCCATCCATAAGAATACAGAGCTATAATTTACTCTTTAAAATCTATAATCCATCCATAAGAATAAGGATAATTAACATTTTCATATCAAGTGTATGTTTACATTGACTAGCATATTTTGGAAAATTGGAAGAAGAAAAGCAAAATAATTGGTTCATTGTGTTGCATTGTGATAGTTTTTCCTTACAGTTGTATTTGCTAATAGATTTGAAGGTGATGGGGATCAATTTCATGGTGCTTTTAGTAGCTATGCTTATGCAATGAATTCCCTACATTGCGTTTCAATATTTTATTGATGGTCTTATTCTTCCATATTTTTCTTAGGTATGATGAATTCTACTCCAAATTTTCAAATTGATGTTAGTTTTTAATCATTTTTGTAATCAGTTCATTAAGAAAAATTTGAGGATTTTTCTACAAAATTTCAGTTGTTGTAAAATAACTTTCTTATTTCAAGTTTTAGTAACTTGAACAACAAAATGATGATGGTTTTACTAATTAAATATAGGGCTTCCTACATAGTCAAGTGTTTAAATGATGAAATTTATAATGACCTACATATGTGAGGGTTTCTACATGAACTACATAGATACTAAAACTTAGGGTTTTGCAGTTGCATTACTCTATTTTGTATCTTTGGTAACTATGGTTTTGAAACATCTACTTCAAAAGTTGCTATCTATCACTTCCAATGATGATTGGATCATATTCAAGAAGTACATTGATAAGCTTTCTATGAAAAACATCTACACTATCCCTTTCTATAAGTCCATTTACATCCTCTATGAACCAAGATTTTCCAAAATGAGAAAATATGTGGTTATAAAGTTATTTTACAAAGGTACTTTTTCCAATGTCTCCAACTTTACTAATTTTCACTAGAATCATAAAATGGCCTTTCTTGTAGCACCTCATCATGTCATTCTTAATTCTCAGCAAGAGACCTTGGATTCCAACTACATTTTTAGGAATTGCAACCAATCTAACATCAAGGTGTTTACATAGTTTGTTGATAATAATCCTACAAAGTTCACTAAGAGTAAAAATGATAAAAAAAGAAAATAAAAAATAAGAAGTTATTATGGTTTAAACATCATTTAACAAAATGAAATTATATGTTTTAAAGACATAGCCTATGCAATTATACACTTTTACTTACACTATTAAGAAATCTTATTTTATAATTTAGGTATAACTGGGTTAGCTCCTAAGGAAATAATACTTTATAATTCATTTTAGACAGATGAACTAAATAGCATATACACAAAGATCATTTTTTTTAAGATTTATAAAAGATAATAAAATAAATTTAACTACTAATTCTTATTTTATTTTTTAATGAAGCAATATTAGTTTTTAATTCACTTACAAAAAGAAGTAGATAGAATTTAGAATGAACATGGCAAACTAAACTCTAAAGATAATAAATAAATTTCTCACAACAGATAAAGAAAAAGGTAGGGATGAAAAATTTGAAAGCTCACATTTATTTATTTTTAAATTTGAATTAAGTAATCAACTGACTTGAATTAAGAATTGTATGAATGATTGTTATATTCTTGGTTCCATCATTTTTCATATGCAACTATCGTTTATCATGGGTATTCTAGGTCTAAGTATCATAATCTTAACAGATCAAGGCATGTTTAGTTACTTAAATATTTCTTCATAGTAAAATTAGACCAATTTAAGGCTTCTTGAATTATTTTTTTTTTCAGTGTGTTTTGAGTTTTATGATACATATGGGCTTTTTGTCAATGTGTTCTAGATTTTAAGGCTCAAATGGACTTTTTGAATGTGTTTTGGATTTTAATATTCATATGGGATTTTTTGTAATTTTTTTGAGGAAATATATTTGTCAATGTGTTTCTTGCCTGCAACCTTGCTTTGAAGTGATGCCTATTTCATGCACATATGAATTGTCCTACAAATGTGCTGCATACTTGCAATTAAATAGATAAATTTGGTTTTTATCAATGTGTTTTGGATTTTAAGGTTTATATGGACTTTTTGTAATTTTGATTTGAGTCAATGTATTTCTTGCCTACAACATCACTTGGAAGTGATGCCTATTGCATGCACACATGAATTATCCCAAAAATGCTTAGCATACTTATAATTAAATAGAGAAATTTAGTTTTTGTCAATGTGTTTTGGATTTGAAGGCTCAAATGGGCTTCTTGTTAGTGTGTTTTTTATTTTAAGGTTCATATGTACTTTTTTGTAATTTTGTTTTGAACCAATGTATTTTGTTAATGTATTTCTTGCCTACAAGCTCACTTGGAAGTGATGCTTGTTTCATGCATACATGAATTGTCCCAAAAATGTGCTACATATTGGTAATTAAATAGAGAAACTTGGGTGTAATATTAAGCTTCCTCCAACGTTTCATGGATCATATTTGCACAAAACTTATATTTAGTGGGGATTAATCATAGTTGATGCAACTTGAATAAGATAACTTTATGCAAATCAGTTTTGTATGATTTTGATAATTAATACTATTGATTGATATATATGTGTTCTGATGTTATTATTCTAGAGTAATATTTTATCTTCTACTATATACTTTAGATATCTATCTCTATAGATATGGTAAGTTCCTTTCTTGTTGCACTACCTTATCATGATAATTTACATAATCATCATTGATTTAGTAGATCTATTTGTCAATTTCCTATACCTAATTTGAACATAATTTACAAATATTTTATTAATTTCCAAATTACTTAACACAATTCTTAGAATATATTTATCATTGTTTTGTGAATTACTAATTGCTATTCTAAATTAGTTTGACATTTCCTAGGTATCATCATCATTTTATACTTGATAATTACAATAAATTATGAAAGCAATAGGACAATAATCATAATCAAGTATGAAAATATTTGGAAAAAATAGGATCTAAACAATTTCATTAGTAGAAATGATTTTAATGATAACATTTATGAACCTAGAAATATATTCACTATTTTCTTTAGAAAACTATAAACTAAATTTTTAATCAAGTTATTTGCTTGCTTTATTTCATACATATACAAAACCCACATTATAGATAACAATGAGGGGTGCTTAGTCGAGCAACCCATAAATTTCCCTTTAATTTTTAACAAAGGTTCAGTAGCATTATTATGAAACATAAATTACAATCTATATTAAGGATCAAGAGTTGTCTATCTAAGGTGTTGCTCATCCATGAAACCTAGAGAACATAGGAAGAAAGTGAATCCATGTACATATCACTCTAAGAAAGCATGGTTTTTGTAGTATTCACATTTAGGAAACCTCCAAACATAGAGTTCTTTTTTATAATTTTCATCATTTTTTGTAGTAATAGTCAAAATTTTTATAATAATTACAATAATATTCTAAATGTTTAATAAAGTTATCTTCCTACTACAATCTGGGTATATATATATATATATATATATATATATATTATCCACATTATAGAAAACAATGAGGATTGTTGGGATGACCAACCCATGAATTTTTCTTTAATTTTTAATCAAGGTTTAGTAGCATTTTGAAATATAAATTATGGTCTATATTAAGTACCATGATGGGCCTATCTGAGGGGTTTCTCATCCATGAAACCTAGAGAAAATAAGGAGAAAGTAAAATCATATACATATTACACAAAGAAAGTATGATTTTTGCAAGATTCACATCTAGAAAATATCAAAACATAGAGTCTTTTTCTAATTTTCATTAATTTCTATAGTAATAATCAAAATTTTTATAATAATTACAATAATATTCTAATTTTTCAATCAATTCACCTGCCTCCTTCAATTACATTTTTTGAGGATGCCTAGATGGGTAACCTCTAAATCTAAGTATTGAAAACCTATATGGCACTTCGAAAGCAATGAGGCTTTGCTTTCACCAAATACATACTTTTCTTCATTAATCTTTACGCCTTGATGGTGCTATCCAAGGTCTATTTCATGGCCTCCATTGGTCTAATGGGTCAAAAATTTTTCCTTATCGGCCACATGTTCCCTTCCAATTGTTACATGATTCTTCCGAAGTCATTCTACGCTGTAATCGATCCTGGAATAAACAAGAATTCGAGGATTTTTGGATCTCTCTTTTCAACCAAATTTGGCATCTCCCGACTCTTCCTAAAATTCAACAATTCCTTTGGTGTTTTCTTCATCAAGGCCTCCCAATTGGGAAACGTTTAGCATACCTCGGGATTCACTCCCCTAAGTGCCCTTTATGTAATGACCCTGAAACCTTTGTCCATGTTTTTTGGCTTTGCCCATTTGCTTAGCATGCTTGGGAATGGGCCTCTAAGGTTTTTCCCTCATGCAATCTTACATAAGAGGCTGTAATGTTTGGTTTCTTACCTATCAGGTCCAAAAACTCTCATTTCCTATGGAAGATTCTTAGGCCCATCATCTTATATAATATTTGGAAACGTAGATGTACCACACATTTTCAAAAGCCAATTATTTCAAACTCCTTACAGCTAACTACTTTGGAAAAAATGCAAATTTTATGGCATGTTCACTTCCAAATTATATCTCAAGCCCCAAAATTCAAGATGAATGCTAATCAATTGTTTCTCTTATTGCAGCCATGGAGTCATATCGGAGATCCAAATAATCACCATCATCAAGCCTCGCTTTAGAAGAAAGTCTCCTAATTAAGCCACAGTTTTCTACACTAGTCGGCCTTTTCCTCTTTCTTCCACCTATGTTCTCTTCCGACATTCCACATCCAGGAAAGATGCACACATTTCAGCGAATAGTTGACCTCTGGACTACATTTCCATTCCCTGTGGAATGCTAAGTTTAACATGTTTCCTCTATAATAGTCTCAGTCAACAGGGTTTCTCTTCCTCCTTTCCTCACTCTATATATGTCTGGAAGTAGCTTATGTACTAAAATTTGTTTTCTAATAATAAAATTCTCTTTTTGGGGTCCGATCACCCCCCCCCCCCCTAAGTATTGAGTCACTATAGGAAAGTATGGTATTTGAATGATGCATAGATTATCAACATCCAAATCAAAATGAATAGGATACCTGAAGGAATTCTCGTCTATGTGACCTTGTAAAATAATAATGTGATGAGTCCATGTATAGAATCAAAATAGACTTATAAGCTAATTTCAATATAGAGTCTAGTATTAGAAATAAAATATTGATTATCCAGATGAATCAATGTGAATCCATGTATACAATCAATCCATGAAAGTATGCTATTTTCAGGATGTATGGACAGATAACCTCCAAAACCAAGTATTAAATCACTATAGGAAAGTATGGTATTTGAAGCATGCATGGATAGCCAATGTCTAAATTAGAATGAATAGGATTCCTAAAGGATTTACCATCCATACAACCTAGTAAAATAATGATATGGTGAGTCCACATAGAGAATTAAAATAAAATTTTATGCTAATTCCAATATAGAATCTAGTATTAGAAATAAACTAGTGATTGTTCATATGAATCAAAGTGATTCATGTATATAATTCATCCAAGAATTCAGGTTATTTTTAGGATGCATGGATAGGAAACCTTCAAATACAAGTATTGAATCACTATAGGAAAGTATGGTATTTAAAGGATGAATGGATTGTCAACATCCTAATGAGAATGAACAACATACTTGAAGGGTTGCTTGCCCATGCAACCAAGTAAAACAAAAATATGATTAGTCCATGTATAGAATCAAAATAGACTCATTTGCTAATTCCAAACCTGAAGGGATTCTCTTCTGTGTAGCCTGGTAAAACAATGATACAATGAGTACATGTATAAAATTAGAATAAACTCATATGCTAATTCCAATATAGAATCTAATATTAGAAATACAATAATAATTTTTCATATGAGTCAACATGAGCTTGTGTATATAGTCAATCCAAGATGGTATGTGATGAGTGGCGAGGTACCCCTACACTCAACCATACGAAACGAGCGTACACGCGCGATCCGGTCGAAC
>MNCI01003240.1:161467-316262 GCA_015680685.1 Gnetum montanum
TGGCGGCGCGACGCGATATCGCGTACGCGATATCGCGGCCTAGTGTAAACCGCGTCTCATCAGTATGTTATTTTTAGGATGCACAAATGACAACCTCCAAATATAAGTATTGAGTCAGTATAGGAAAGTATGGTATTTGAAGGATGAATGAAAAGTAAATATCTAAATCAAATGAACAAGATACCTAAATTTTTTCTTGTCCATGAAACCTAGGAAAATAATGATATTTTGAGCCCACACATAGAATCAAAATAAACTCATATGTTAATTCCAATGTAGAGTCTAGCGTTAGAAATAAAATAGTTATTTTCCATATGAATCAATGTAAATCCATGTATAGAATCAATCCAATAATGTATGTTATATTCAAGAAGCATGGACTAGCAACCTTTGAATCCAAGTATTGAATCACTATAGGAAAGTATGGTATTTGAAGGATGAATGGATACATAGATGTGAAACCTTTGAATCCAAGTATTAAATCACTATAGTAAAGTATCATAATTGAAGGATGAATGAGTGATCAAGAACCACTATCAGTATGACAATAGCCATATAGGTTTTCCTCTCAAGTATGTTATTAAATAGTTATGATGTATACATAGTGTAATTTTCTTCATCATGCAAGCTATGAATAATTTTTCTTTTCAATATCAGTTTTAGAAATCCATATAATATGACTTACATACTATCTAATAATGGGTTACATGATTGCTCATGTTATGAAATGGTTATCTTGTATGCTTAATATAGGTTACTTGATCATGCAGGTTACTTGATCATGCATGTTATGATATGGATGCTGATTTGAAAAAGTTTGATTTTCTACATGATAGGATCATATTGGAAAAATTCTAATTAATGTTAATACTACAATGAGCCTCATTGAATCCTCATACTTTTTAGTAATTAAGTGAGAGGGAAGACATGAGAATGTACATGCATTTATAAAATAGATGGATAATAATTCATACAAAGACCAAGGAATTGTGGTTGCAATGACTATTGAAAGCAATGGAATAATTCATTTTTAGTAGGAAGTGCTTGTGTCATGTGCTAAAGCTATATGTTGATAACAACTTTGGACCACCACTATTTCCTTATTTCTTTCCTAGTAACAAGAAACTACTAGTTGGAAAAGTTCTACTTAACACCAATATTTATCTTCTCCTTATTATGATAATCATATGAATGAGATGTTCTTTCAAAACTCTAGTTTAAATGTTTTCCAATATTTGGAAATACCAAGACCCAAATACCTCCAAATAAACTTAGTGGTTACAGAGAAGTAAGTGTTTTGGGCTAACATTTAGTATAAATTTCATAATATTACCTTTTCAAAGTTTACAACTAATTGAACTTTAATGAAAAGATTCAACCCCTTTTTACACTATTCTATATGTAATAAATTTCTAGCTATATCAATGCTACTTAGTCCATATACTCCTGATTATATTTTACATGTATGAATCATCCTTTCATCTAATGCTTAACTGTAATTTAACAAATCTATTACCAATTTTTCCTAGAGAGAAAGTTCCATGAGAAAAACTATTAATATAGCAAGATTTAGGGGATTTTGAGAGGTATAATAGTAAAATTGTATAACATCAAGATGAGCTACTATTGACAGGATTAAACACTTTGGGAAATAAAGCTTTTCAAATTAATCAATAATACCAAAAACTGCTAAGCTATTGTCTCAAACAAGCACTTTAACCAATTCTAAGAAACAACTGCAAAGTACATTATGATCTTGACTACTAACTAAGTAACAATGATAAAATAGAAAAATAAAGATAACTCACAAAATCTAAGTAAATGAGCTAAATCAAATTTGATCTTATAATATTAGTACACTAAAACATCTCCAATAATTCCTTCCTTCTAGTTCATCCCCACCCCATCCTCTTCCCCCAAAATATATCATAACAAATCTACTTTGGGTTTTATATAGCAGCCTTTGGCAGTTATAATCATTATAAAAGTTAAGACCACAACTACCTCATGTTATCCTTGTATAATTGTAGGCCATTGGATAACTATTGTGTTACTTTATAAATGCTCCTTATTCTTTGAATCTAAAGCCCCTCAACTGATAATTGTTATGATTTAGGAGAGCCTTAGTAGCTTGATTCCTTGTATTTGATTTAGATTCATTAAGCTTACTTCAATGCTTATTTCTTACAAAACTCATTTAGTTTGAAGATTTATTATTTCTATTGAAACAACTCGCTCAAACTTATTTTAGTTCAAGCTTATTCTTGGTATTTTCATTCATGAATCTAGTAATTGTCATCACATATCCAAATAATCCTCTTTTTTTTTTTGAGATAATAGTTCTCTTTTATCTATACCTAAATTAACAATTCCTATGCCTTTTTTTCAATCTACAAAAATATGGCCTTTTTCCTCATGAACTTTATGAGAACTCTGGAGACACTTCTGTGAGCTTCAATGGTATCTCTATGCTACTCTTAGCTTTCCTTCAATTCTTGGTTCTATTTGTCAATGTAGCTTTTTTCTTGACATTTCCTTTAATTATTGTTGACATTAGATTGTAAAACCATTTTTGAACTTTCTTGTAGAGTTGATTTTTGACTCTATGAACCATTAACATCATATATTATTTCTTAAGCTTTCTCATAGAACCAAATTTTTTGTTCTTTGAGTTGTGTTATATCCTTTGGCTTTTTACTTATAGTATACTGAACTAGATTAAAAATTTGATACACATGTACATAAATTAAAATTTTATTCTTTTATGGGCCTTATATGAGATTTAATGTATCTCATATAACTATTTGAGAGCCCATTTTTATAACCTTTTTAGTGATCTATGAACTTGCTCTATAAGGAAGTTGACGTGGTAGAGTAGCTTTGTAGCTAGCTTGTAGAGCCAATTCATAAAACCACTTTCTAGTTTTACAAGTTTTTCTCTTATTTTGAGCATATGTGGATTTTGAGTTCTTTTAAATCATCTAATCTAGTTTAAAATTATAATTTTCCATATGAGGAATAATATTTAGTAGGTTCTGTGTCTAAGCTTTATACTTTAGTGCTCATGTGACTCATAGAACTATTTTAAAGCTCATTTGTGTAACCAAGTTTTAGTTCTACGAATCTACACTTCTCAAAACTTACATGGAAAAATAATTCTTTAGATTCTTTCTTTTTAGGATTTATGATGATGATATGGCTTGTAGTACTATTTTTCAAATTTTTTTTCTAGAACCACTTTTTGGTTCTATGAACCTCCACTAAACATTAAAGCTAATGTGGCAATTCTTCCCAATTTAGAGTTAACTCTTACAACTTGATGCACTTGTTGACTTTCTAAAGTTGATGTGCCCTGTGAAAAGGATCTAATTTGTAGAATCATTCTTTGAGCTTCATTTAATATTTCAATCTTCCTTGTAATGATGTGACAAAATATTCTCAAGTCTAGCTCTTGAAATTTGCTTGTAGAACCATTCTGAAGCTTATTTATAGAATAGTTCTATTAATAGTAACTACTTCTACAAGGAAGCTGATGTGGAAGAATGAGTTTAAGCTTCCTTGTAGAACCAACTTTGAATTCTATGTGTTATACCCTACTCTTCATAACTTGATAAGCTAGATTAAAAATATAGTACACACATGCACAATTCTTGGTGGATATGAGATGAGATCTATTTAAGCTAATATGCCTTGTAGAACCAATTTCTAAATCTACAAACTAGCACTATATAGAAGCTAACATGGTAAAGTATCCTCAATGTCCATCTTTATGAGCTCATTAATTTTATAAAGCTGACGTGGTTCATAGAATTAATTTTCAACTTTGTTTGTAGAGTTGAATTTCAAATTCATGAATTGGTACTACAAGCTAATGTGGAAGTGAGGGCTGAATCTCTTTTAAAAGCTTCTGATACATCCTTTGGAAATACTTAAGCGATTTGTAAAACCATTTTGTAGATCCTCTTTTTGGTTCTACAAACTTGCAACTATGTAACTTTCACACCGTAGAGCTCATTTTAAGCTTTTTCATAGGGCTAAATTTTAGCTTTACAAACTAGTTCTATGGCTAATGTGGTAGAAACATTTTCTGTACCCGCTTGTAGAATTGAATTTTAGCCTTATAAGTTATGCTTTTTCTTCAAAGTTGAGGTGGTAGAGCTATTTTTGCACTTTCTCATGGAACCAGATTTTAATTGTATAAGCCATGTAATCAAGCTTTTGTGTCACAATACATGTTTTCACCTTAATCACTGATTTTGTAGAAGCGAATGCATAATATCCTTTAATGGATTTTGGCATATTGATTTGTTAATAAAGCTACATCATATGTTACATAATGAAGTTGATGTGATAGAATGAAAGATGGGCTTGTTTGTAAAGTTGATTTTTGGCTCTACGAGCAACGCCCTCTCTCCAAAGTTGATGTGATTTATCTAAATTTACACTTTCCTATAGAAAAAAATTTGTGTTCTATGAGCAACGTCTTTCTCTCTAAAGCTACAATGTCAAATTCAATTTTATGATTCTTCTTAGAGTTAAGTTTAGCTTTATAAATTGATTCCATGGGCTGATGTAGTAGAACCATTTCTGCATCCACTTTGTAGAAGAAAATTTTAGCTCTATGAGTGATGCTTTTTCTTTGAAGCTTACATGGTTTGACAATGACATGGCTTATAGAACCAATTTTATTTATCTTCGTAAAACTAGATTTTGATTCTATGAATCAAGGCTAATAGCTTACATGGTAGAGCCAAAAAATATGTTTCTTGTAGAACAATCTTTTGACCCCACAAATCTTTCCATCTAAAGAAAGCTAACTTGGTAGAATAATTCTTCACTCTTTTTTCATAGAACTAGATTTTGGTTCTACTAACCTACTTCACATTATAGCTTACCTATCATAGGAAATACACATATACAAAGCTAATTTTAGCCTTTCCTTGAACTTTAATCTTGTGAAGGTAAATCCAATAGAGCCATCTTGCAGAGCCAATTTTTGGTTCTATGGGCCTCCTTTATGAGTTGATGTGGCAAGCATAGTTAAGAAAATATTTTCTTTGAAATGATTCTTTAAACCTCTTGCAAAGCTAATCCTTGGTTCTATTTATCTACTTCTTTCATAAAAATGATTCAAAAGAATTAAATCAGCCTTGAATCAAGCCCCTTTTCCTAAAATAATAGGGTTTATTTTTGTGCTTAGCTATTTTCTCTAATGAAAATCCTATATTGAGATGAAACTAGTCTTTAAGCTCCATGAATTCATTTTTAACAATCTCATCTTAATTAGAAAATAAAAAGATCCCTTTAGGAAAGAAGAGCATCCCTCTAGGTTAGATTAAGCTCATTCAAGTTCTATCTTTGTAACCATTCTGCATGATGTTAGGTATAATTCAAAATCTTAACTTCTTGAATTAAAGCATCTTCACAAAAAATTTTCTTTATATACAATGCTATTTATTTGAGATCTACTATGCCACAAAAACTTGAAAAATTATTCTTAACTTTCATACTTAAGTTTTGATGCTTTATTCATACTACAACTCTCATCAAAAACATGGCTTTAAATCTTTGAAACTCAAATTTACAATTACGACTTGAGCTTTTTATTCTTTTAATTGTAAGCCTTAAACTATTCTTAGATATAGAGTCTCTTTCTTATGTAAATTTTTAGCTATATTAAAATAAAAAATCATTATCAATTTTTATGATTTACCTTTCTACAAGTTTTAATGTCTTGAGATACCAAATAGATTTTGTTGATTCCAAAAATGAAAGCTTAAAATATTATCCTGTTTTCATTTTAATAAGCATAATAGGGGTATGAATATAACCCTAAGGTAGAGAACTAGGCTTTGTTAAGCTCATAATTTTTATTCAAGACTTGAATGAAAATATTCGATTCTTAAATTGGACTCTATAAAAGAGTTACCTACTTTATTTATAATGAAGCAATATTCTTTAGCTAATTCTCCACTCATTTAGTAGAGAGCAAGAATTTAGCCCTACTCCATTAATTGCTAAAATGTAATAACATTTCATGCCCTCCTTTTTTTTTTGAAAATATCACTATACTAAAACTCTTTGAATCGTAATATTTCATTTATTCTGATGAGTCAATACTGAATGATATCATTTATAATGATATCTCAAGAAGTTGTAAACTAAGCTTTAAAAGAAAATATTTTTTGGAAAAATTTTCAATTAAGCTTAATGGCTAAAAGTATAAAAACTCCATGTAGCCTAAATGTCATGCAAACTATACATATATATATATATATATGTATCTAGCTATCTAAAAACTAGTTAAGTGGTAGAATGAAAATAACCACCATAACCTTCCTAGGAATCTTTCCTTTGGAAGCTCTATCATACTTGATTTCAACTATAACTTTGGTCATCTTCTCATCTTCTTGATTTTGAGTCTTCTCCCTAGATATGTCCATTCTACTACTTTCCCCAACTGATTCCTTTTTAATTGGTTATAGGAAATCCCCTTTTTCATTTCTTCAAACTAATATTATGATTGCAAATTTGAGCTGGGACCTTGATTTTTCTCTTAGCTAGGCTCATTAGTAACCTACCAGATGAAAACTTCTTTTTACAAATTTCATTTGTTTTCATTTTCCTTATTACCATCTTGCCTCATGATTTTCAAACACTGATTGTAATCACCCTAAAGCTAAGCATGAATAGAGCAACCATTTCTCATAACAGAAAATTTGTTAGCCAACCATGTTAGATAAGGATAATTCTATGGAGGGCCATAGTTTGAAGCTTTATAATATAAACTCATGATATGCTCTAGACAACATCCAAATAGATGAGGGATGAAAATCCTTGTTCTTAAATATTTTTAAAAAAGAACACTCTAAAATCAAGAGCTTTTAGCTAATGGAAAGATTAGTCATACTTCATAATATAGCTAAAGTTCTCAAGAATTCCCATCATCATAACAACTAGCTTAGTTGCTTATTAAATTCATACTAAGCTTATTTATTAACTTCCAAAATAAAACATTCTTTACATATTTAAAATATTTTATTTATCTCAATTCCATCAAGTATTAGGTGGTTTCCCAAAGTAGTACTTGAGGTGGATGACATTCAATGGGAAATTCAGTTTGGTTCCATCCATCATGAACAACTTATAGGTATTATCTAGCACTTGTTGCTTGACAAAAAATGGGCATGTCCATTTTAAAGAAAATTTTTCATGATTGTTTCTTCTTTGTGTGTTCAAAAGAAACACTAGATCTCCTCCTCTAAATGCCCTTTCTAAAGTTTTTTTTTTATCAAATCATCTTTTAATTCATGATGCATTTATTAATAGACTAT
The DNA here is from genome assembly GCA_015680685.1 of Gnetum montanum. NCBI lineage: Eukaryota > Viridiplantae > Streptophyta > Gnetopsida > Gnetales > Gnetaceae > Gnetum > Gnetum montanum. The sequence goes on from MNCI01003240.1 coordinate 168,802, forward strand.
ATTTGGCTTTATCAATCTTAGCTTCTCTCTTGATAAGTAAAGACATTAAACTTCTCTATCTTTGTGTACATTTTTATTGCACTTCTGTACAAATTTTGATGTTGATGTTTTGATATTATTGGTAATTTTTGTTGCTATTCCATAAACTAGATTATAGGATGAGGTGCTCATAAATTTCTTAATATGTATGAGATTTGTCCATAAAGCAGATTGTAGGTAATTATGCTAGTTTCCTAAAATCCCTTCCATTAACCTTTTTGTTTATGAAATAAGATTCTTATTTCTACATTTAGCTAACCTATTTTCTTAAGGATAATAATTTAACAACGAGAATAGAAAAATAGATTTTTTGGAAGCCCAACTTATAAATTTTTTAGATTAAAATGCAAGACCATTATCCAATATTAATTCTTCAAACATATTAAAGCAACTTATTATATGATCTTCAAAAAATCTTATTACATCTAAATCTAAAATTTTTGTTAGAAATTTCACTTGTAAAACCTAAAAAATTTATTGTTGGAAGGCCAAAAATCTAGAATGAGGCAGTTTAGATTTAGATCCATGGACCTTGAGAGAAGGATTCAAAGCACCCTAGATAATCTTTCTGATCACTTAAGGACTTATGATTTGTTAATAATGTGAATAAAATGTAATCAGATACAAATTTAAGTGCAAAGAAATGGATAATACCATTGTAATGAACAAATTTGTAAAGAAGAAGTGGAGAAAAATCAAGATCAAGTCCTTCCATCCTAAATAAGACCATCTGATAATATACCACTTATGGTAGAATTACAATTACTTTAATCAATTCATAAGGTTGATCAAGATCAAGAAGTATCTCACCCTTATTTTTATTTATAATCTTATTATTTTCTTCATTATTTAATTTATATTTTAATTAGATAAGTAAAATATCTAAGGTAATGAAAGTTGGAAATAAAGAATTTTGCCTGCCCTCATTTGTTTAGACTAGTGATTCGTGATTGGTAGATATTTAATTCATCTCTTGTAATTATCTTAGAAAATGAGATAAGTATTAATAAAATAATATTTAATGCTTATATATATATATATATATATATATCCTTTTCTTACATATATTTTGTTTACAAAATATGCAAGAAACAACTTCAAGTTCAAAGAAGAAACCAAATTATTGGAGCATAGGATCATAATAAAAGCATTAGAGCTGAAAAAAAACATAGTGAATGTAGACTCATTCGAGGATGAATGAAACCTAACAGGGGTAGATTATCACATCCCCATTTCCAGATGATGTTTTTTCCTAATGAAGATGGTGCCTCTTCATAACAAGTGCTACTATGTGCTACCCTCTGACGCTGATGCCTGCTGTGCTCTACTATTGCACCCTAGGCTATTGTATTTCCTCTTGCCAAACCACTCATGTGTCATCCTTTAGCATTGTCATTGCCATTATTGCTACCTCAGTTGCTAGCAATGCATTGGCCCACAAGACCTTTTCCAACATGTTGGCCCTCAAGGACCATAGCAACGCACTGGCCACATTAACACTCTAGCCTAAGGTTGTGCTATTGCCCAGAACCAGTAGCTACTATGCTTAAAACCCACTTACGTTACTACCTACCTACTATGCCATGCTACATACCATCTTGCTATTGCCAACACCTACCATGATCTATTGCTTGCAAACCCCTATTGTCACTACTATTCGGTTGCTCTACCCTCCATTCAATGCACTATCATTGACACCTTGTGCACACATCATCCTCTAGTGATAGCCACTACTGTCCACCAGCTCCTTCGATAATGGTCCATTGTAGGCATCAAAAAAACTATTCATAATGATCCATTGCAACCACCACCAATGCTGATGCCACAATTCATAATGGCCATCACAAGCACTGCAGATGCCAACAACATCATTCATAATGGTTCATTGTATGAACTATAGATGTTGATGGTGTTGTCCATAATGGTACATCATGAGCACCATGGGCATTGATAATGCTACTCATAGTGATCCATCCCAAGCATCATGGGCATCGTTCATAGTGGCCCATCTCAGGCACTTGTGAGCATTGATGGTGCCATCAATAACAACCTATTCTAGTGTGCTCTATCATCAAAAACCCTCACAGGAAATTTTTGTTCTCCAATGCTATTTTTGGACCATGTAGGCCCTGCAAGGGGCTACATGGGCCCCATTTAGAGCTACTCTAGCCCTCAAAGGGCTACGTTGGACCCATTTTGGACCAAGTAGTCCCACATAAAGGCTATGTAGGCCCACACACTCGCCATGCAGGCCTCAGTATAGGTCACCTAGGCCAAAAAAATGCTAATTTGAAACCAACCGTTCGATGATATTCTACCTAGGCATGCCACCCATCATCAACCAATGCTCAACACCACCTAACATTGCCCAACACTTCCCATGCCTACCATCAATGTTGCATCCATTGCTATCATCGTTCCTACCCTATCTTACCCTATTACTAGAAAACCTTTTCCATTGATTGATAGAGATTTCCAAATTTCTGTCAATCGATGGAAAATTCATAATTTTCATTAGAATGCTATTAGTTTAAAATTTGGAACATGGAAAATTTTTCAAAAAATGGGATTTGATGTGTTGGCAACATGTGAGATAAGAGTTCCATAATTAACTGTGCTTGTTTTGGAGTAATACTAGGATGGGTGACCTCTCAAAAAGTCTTGTTTTTGGAATCAAAGGTTCTCAACACCAAAATCCATAACTTTGACTCTAGAAGCCTTTTTCAATGAATGAAGAGTTGTTTCTGATAGATCTCAACCTTTCAAACACAATGGTGAAGTTAATCCATCCCAAGGAATGCCAAAAATTACTTGTCATCCCCTTGCCCAACATAGTGCCTTAAAACCTTCAAAATTTTAGTTTAGCATAACTCTAGCATATGATGTTCATTTTTAACATATGAATAGTCATTTCTAACATTTTCACCCTTTTGAACTCAATGGTAAGGTCAATCATCTAGGTACTTGATAATTTGATAATATCATGAGCCATGCCTTAAAAGTCAACAACATATGGATAACCAATCATGTCCTTTTTAGACTAATAAATTTAATTTTTTAAGGACCTTAATATTTAGAGCTTAATTTTTGTAGATAGCCTTAAGATCACTGTGGCATGTCATTAGTTACCTTGCTGGAGTCAATGTCTTAACGGGGGGTAGAAAGGCCATTAAGAATAAGATGATATAAATAAATATTACTAAAATTAGATAATGTAGTTATATATTACTAAAAACTAGATAATATAGTTAAAGATTACCAGAATTAGTTGAAGAATCATTTGATAAACAAAAATGATCCGAAAAAAGGTATATTAATTTGTTTTGCAACCAACTCATACAATAGAACAACATGGAGATTCAAAATATTGTTTTAAAAAGGTGTATGATTCCCATGAAAAGAAATGATCCAAAAGAGAATCCAAGAATGAGAATGAAAATTGCAACATACAATGTATTTGGAAGATCCTTAGCAAGTGACAAACAACATTCTATGTTCACCATGGGCCTTGGATTGGCACAAATATTGATACCCGTGCATCTTAGTAAAATTACAAGATTTGGATGCTAATGTTTTATGCCTTTAAGTCTTGCCATGGGAATTTCTATACAAATTCCAACTAGATTTAAAAAATATGGGAGACATAGGTATTTATAAGCAAAAAGGTTCTTTTGGAAGTTCTTCTTTTGTGCCATATAGGTTAGCATATTGCAAAAATCACAACATGGATGGTTGTGTGATCTTTTATAAAGAAGAAAAGTTTGAATTAGTGTAAAGATTCAAATGGAGATTAGAAAATATGATTTTTGAAATTCCAAAAATTCAAATCATTGAAAACAAAGAACAATCAAGATTTTAGAAACATCCCATAGCCTTGGCAGTGTTTCTAAAAGTCCAACTATTAGAAAGATGTGTATGTGTAGTCAACACACATTTGATTGCCAAACCAACATGTCCAAATTTCAGCTTATGTCAAGGAGCATACTTGATTAAATAAATAGAAGAAAGTTTGAAGAATAAGTTATTTCTAAACCATACAGATCTAATGCCATTTGTTCTTTGTGGAGACTTCAATGAAAAAGTTGAAAGTAGTGTTTATTAATTCTTAAAATATGGATATGTAAAGGAATATTTGGAAGATGAACCTAATTTAAAGAATATGTTCCATCAATTCAATATGAAATTCCATTGGCAAATGCATATTATACTTACTTAAAATCTTTAGTGGATAAATTAAATCCCAAAATTCAAGAACATGTGATGTTGATGGGTAGTGCTCATCAAGAACCACAGTTCAGTAATTACTCTAGTGTGATTAATTATGATGGATCAAAAAAATTCTTCATTGAGACTTTAGATTATTTTTTGTATGGTGTTCATTTCTTCCAAGTTATCAAGTTATTAGAGTTAATTTCTAAAGAGTAAGTAGAGAATAATCAAGATCAAGTCCTTCCATCCCAAACAAGACCATCCAATCATATACCACTTATGGCAGAATTACAATTACTTCAATCAATTCATAAGGTTGATCAAGATTAGGAAGTATCTCATCCTTATTTTTATTTATAATCTTATTATTTTCTTCATTATTTTCTTTATATTTTAATTAGATAAGTAAAATATATAAGGTAATAAAAGTTGGGAATAAAGAATTTACCCTGCCTTCATTTGGTTAAAATGGTGATTGGTGATTGGTACATCTTTAATTCTTCTATTGTAATTATCTATGAAAATGAGGTAAGTATTGATAAAATAATATTTAATTCTTTTATATATATTCTTTTCTTACATATATTTTATTTACAGAATATGCAAGAAACAACTTCAAGTTTAAAGGAGAAATCAAATCATTGGAGCATAGGATCATAACAAAAGCATTGGAGCCAAGAAAAAAAAAAGATAGTGAATGTAGACTCATTCAAGAACGAATGAAACCTAAGGGGTGTAGATTGTCACATCCCCATTTCCAAATGATGTTGCTACCTAATGAAGATGGTGCCTCTTCATAACAAGTTTTATTGTTATCATAATGAGACCTGAAAGGATAGTTGTAATTAAGACCTGAAAGGACATGTTGTAATAATGGACATGTCTCTTGAGGTAACCTTTAGAGGTTTGACTTAAGGCATTTATACCTAGGCTTATAGGTCATGCCAGCATGGAGTGATAGAACTAGTAAAGGCAAGTCAAGAGAGATAGGTGAAGCAAGATAGAAAGAATACTAGCCATCCCTTTTGCTTTAGTAATAAGCCTAACCATGGTGGTAGTATTGGATTACCTCTAACAAGATAGATGTCAAAGGAATAAAATCTTAAGGAACATTCTTAGAGCATGATCCAAATACACTATTCCATATCAATAAAACATTCTTTTCTTTTTCTTTCTATACTTTCTCTATTATTTCTTTTACTCATAATGTCAAATGTTACATATATTTGATATTTGGTATATTTTCTTCTTATTCATAATGTCTAATATAATGTATATTTGATGTTTACCATGGCATCTGAGAATGGGATGTCACACAAATGAAACTGCAAACTTTTTTATTGAAATAATAAAAGTTCCTTAGGAACAAAGATTAGATAGTATAAATTTATGAATTTCGATGCACAAAGAACCAAACAGATAATGCTTGGAACCTAATTCAGCTAGTAGGATGTGCTCTGTAGTTAGCTTCACTTTCAATGATTTTGTATGTTCTACATCTCAAGCTCATCATTGGTTTCACTATCACTGGGATCTATGTTGTGGGTAGAAGGATGGCCATGGACTCTTTGGTGATCTGCACTACTCTAAAAATCATAGTGTTCAACCTAAATGTCAATTTTCCAAATGTCCTAGTGTTATGGACTTTTTTGTGTCTACATTACTCTAAAATTCTTAAGTTTAATCAATGCATGAATCATCCAAAAGTCACTTCAATGACATAGTCTTTTGTTTAAATAGGTTATGGATGTTCTAATTTGTTGCTGTTGATTCTATCATGATTGCTGACAAATTGCTACAAATGTTTGGTATGTGTAGGGCATCTTAGGGTAGTGTATTTAGCAACTTTAGATAGTTTTATGATTTTCACACTACCTTAATATGCTGCCTAGTGTAAAAATTCAAGGCACATCATAGAAACTCAAAGCCCAAATTTTATACACTACCTTTGCTACTTGCTCTAGTGTAAAAATTTCCATCACCAATGTATAGGCTGTCAAATGTCAAATTTTGTGTCCTAAAAGGCATTTTCAACCTTCCCAAGCCTAGGTACATGAAATCTATGGCTTTTCTGAACTGGAAGATAAGGCATTCATAGCTTAGGAAGTAGTCTTTAGGCTCCATAAGTTAGGATGTATGAGATTTGTAGCATATGAATAGTAGATTCCACATTTTACATTAAAAAATACTACCTCAAATCCCAATGATAAAGGTTACAATGCTAGATTTTGGGAAAAAATAAGGCAATTTTATCTACCATTATTTTTCCACCAAATTATAAATGATGTTGGCTACAATTTTCAACATGGATTTTCTTTGTGGTGTTTCATTGATCTATGCACTTGGTAAATAATGTGTAGTTGTAAGTATAAACATATGTCCATCTTTTGATGGAGAAATTATTCTAATAAAGTCTATGCTCCATTGTTGAACTAGTCTCTATGCAATTCCAAGTTTTAAAGGAGTGCTAGCTTTCTTGATTTTTGGCCCATGGATTTAACATTTGAAACAACATTGAATATTTAGGCTAATATCTTGATATAATCTAGGCTAATAAAATTCATAACGTAATATATGTTACATAGTAAAATTTAGTGAATCATAAAATAAGTCTTCATAGTCATGAAATTGGTCCAAAACAAACTCAATTTGATCATTTCTAACACATTCCAGTAGAAATCCTCTAAAATCATTTCTTTAAAATATTTTATTTTTTACCACAAACTTATTTGTCTTTTTAAGAAAAGATCTTCTTTGACTCATATTCATATTCTCTAGGACTTTTGTTAAAGTAAAAAATTTTAAAATTTCATTATACTAATTTCCATTATGAGAATTTAATACACAATTTTTGGTTTCTTTGGCCATTAATTTTTCTAATCACATTTTTTAACTATTTTACATAATTCTAATGAAAATTTGAATCATTGAAGCTTAGTAATCGAATTTTTATTTTTCAATACAATTTCATTTTGAGCTAAACATTTCTTAATAGTAGGCTCTATTATCATTATATGAATTAAAGTGTTCTCTAAATAATATTTAAAATGCATTAGCACTTTAATTATAATGAATGCTCATTTTTCTAAATTTTAATAGTTTAAATCAAAATATTTAAGTTGGAAACCAAATAATTTGATTGGTTAATCTTGATTGTTTTTCCTTTAAGTTAGAACTAAAATAATTAAATCACTAGAAGCAAAAACATATAGCCAAAAATCATCCTTTAATTTAGGTTTAGCTAAACATGGAGCTTCCTAGATAGCATTTTTAACTATTGCTAATGCTTCATTTGATTCATGTGTATTCCTAACCTACATGTCCTTCTTGGGAATGTACATTAAAATATTGGTGATCTCAGTAAGTCCTAGTATAAACTTCATAACTAAATTTATTTTTCCAAAGAAGGCTCTAACAAGCTTTTTATTGGTTGGGTATTCAATATTTTGAATAGAGTGAATTCTTATGATATCTATTTTGGCAAGTTATATGTATTAATAAGATTCAAGAATTCACTCCAAAAATATGCTTCTTAGAATTTGAAGAAATGTCATAATCTTAATGTCTATGAAAAACCCATTGAAGGTGATTGATATGATCATTTTTTTCTTCAAGTAAACAATAATATCTTCTAGATAACTTATAACAAATTTTCCTACTAAATCTTTAAAATCTATATTCATAGCTCTGTAGAAAGTGTCTCTAACATTTGATAATCCAAATGACATCCTCTTATAAGAAAACTCTTCACATTTAGTAATGAAGGCTATCATATACCTATCATTTTTGTCAACCATAATTTGATTATATCCTAAAAAAATATCTAGAAAAGAGTGCACTTGATATCCAGATACTTTAATTATCATTTCAACTATTCTCAAAGTGAATATCTATCCTTTTCTAAAGACTCATTCAAATTTCTAAAATTGACACATAGCCTAATGTCACTATTCTTTTTTCTTACAGGTACAAGACTGGCTAGTTAAACTAACTATCAGATAAGATAAATAACTCTAGCTTATAATAGTTTTTTTTTTATTTTAGCTTCCATGGCTAGTTCAAAAGATAGGTTTAACTTCCTTTGCTTTTTTATTACCACCTTAGAACCTTTGATTAATTAAATCATGTGAGTCATCACGTCATGTCTAAATGCTCTAACGTCATCATAAGACCATGCACAATTAGCAAATTTATGCTTTAATAAGGATAATAATTTTTTCTAAAAATGGAATCATTTTCTTTGCTGATATTCAACATTCTTCACTTTTCTCTAGATCCTAGATTTGAAAGAATTGAGAGCATTGACACAAAGAAATTTGAGAAATGAGAAAGAATCAAAATAACCAAACAGCATACTCCATGATACAAAATAAAGAATGCATAGAAATGAGAAGTTGGTCCACACCCCCAAACCAAATTAGGATAAGCAATGAGGAATTTCATTTCCATTCACATTAGTTCATATTTATACATGAAGTGATGTAACAATATTTTGAAATTAACTGTTGACTAATCCTTTAATTTTAAATATTTTTCCTCATCATCTTTCATATTCATCATATTATTTATAAGATTTCTCTCATACGTACCTTGAATAGGTACATGTTAATATTATCATCCTCTTGCTTTGTTATATGCCATATATTTTATGTTGGCATTATCCTCACAATCATCACCTTAATGACAACATAATACTCATCATTTAATATTTTCTATCATCCATTTATAATACGAATTATGCAATTATATTTACCAACTTGGTCTTGGATGTTTTTTGCTTCTATGTTATCTTCTAAATGAAGTATTGATCAAGATATCTTTTCTTGTTTATCAATGGCATTACCATGCTAGCTTTCCCTTAGATATTATTGCATGGTGTTGAAGACTTGATTTGTCTCCTAATTACTCCTCATCTATGTTTGTTGGAAAGAGAGTATCTTTCCAAATCCTCCTTAGAGTTCATGTAATGGCTAGGATATAGGTAGTTGAGACTCTCTATTTGAGCTTGGGGCATCCCATTTAAAAGTAGCCACATGTAGATGGGACATCTTACTAAAAATTGGAACATCTCACTTGGGATGTCCTAGCTAGGATGTCCCAATAGCAATTGGAACATCTACTATTTTCTCAAGAAGTTTGGCCTCAAACTGCTTCTTCACCTCTAGGAAATCTATTAATCTTCTAGGAAATCTAGGAAGATATTTGAAACATCTTTTTTTGGCTTGTAGACTTCATGCATCCTTGTAATCTTCCATCTTGGTTGAGACTTCTTGTCATCTCAACATAACTCTCATTTTGATACCATGAGGTTCTTGTTTCAATCATCATGCCTCTTGTCTCATTCTCTTGATGTCCTTGTTTTTACACCAATAATATCTTATTACAATATTATCATCTTGTTATTTCTTAGTCCTTCAAGACCATAAGCATATTTTTCACATTTTTCATATTCTAAGGTTTTGACATACCAAAAGGTCAACAATCTTCTCCTTTTTGGTGATGTACAAACCTTAAGAAAATGGGTTAGCATATTGCATAATATCATATGATTAATTCACTTAAAGGAACAAAAATTTGTAAATATATTCACTAATAATACTATCGTAGTGGGAAAGGGAAAGGGAAATGAGATAAAGCATTAAATTACACATATCGATTAGTTGAAATCACAAGTGGACAACATTGGAAAATTGTAACATCAAAAACTACCCAAAGACTATCCATATATTCATAATGCAAGCATAAACTATATATAGCCAAAATACATATCACAACCTATGCCAAAGTACACCAAAAAGTACACATAGCATGATAACATGTGCCCATACAATTGTTCACAACTATCTCTCCACAAGTATAAAAAATACATATCATAACCTATCCCCAAGTATACCAATAAGTGCACATAGCATGATAACCTATTCCCATATAACTATCCAAATAGCCACAAAAAAACTCTCCCTCTTTTTGAACATCACTCAAAAGGAGGTGATCATGTAAAAACTCTATTCACTAACCTTCATATCATAATCATTCTCATCAGATCTACAATCTGTATGAGTGGATCGATAAGTATCCTTTTCATTGTTATCATTGTTTTTACTAGAGTTAAATAACTATTGCTCATCATCATCAAAAGAAGATATTGTGACATGAGCTCTTCAAGGATGAAGTGTTACTCAAAATCTTGATGATGAAAGAGGATGAGATAGAGCCTACTAGGAAGATGAAGAAGTACCCTTCTACTAATAAGTTTATGGAGTGGCTTGTTCCAAATGAGCTATGGCACCAAAAATTATATCCATCACCTACTACTCAAATGATTTAGGATCATCCTCTTGTACATATGAACTTTATCTAGGTTTATCATAATTAGAAATAGATTCTCCATAGACACATGCAGGTAGTGCAGCAAGATTTTTGGAATTGGATGCATTTCTCAAATCATACACTTAGGATGACCCAACTACTATAGAATGTTTAGCTAGAGTTGGAATATCTTCATCATCATTTGAAAAATGAGAAGTAGTAATCTCCTAAAACTTCTGTCATTTGAAGAAGGTGGTAAGCCTACAACATACATTCTCTTATGCAAGTAAGAGAGATTTTTTCCAATCATTGCTAAGGTTTTTTCAAAGGGTCTTAAGGCCTTCTTTAAGATTGAATTTAACAATGAACTTATGGATTTAGATCTTCTAAGCTAAGGAGAGGCCCTAGGTGGAGACATTGCTTCCTTCCTTCTTGTCTTCTAAGGTGGAGAAGCTGGGACTTCAAAATCTACAAGTGTGATGCTTCTCTTTTCTAAAAACTCTATAAGACTCCTCTTCCCTTTGAAAAGAGGAATATTAGGAATAGGGACATATTACTATTGAATTAATAAGTTGATAAGAAGAGTTTTTTCATAAACCCTCTTTCTAGTAAATAAACCAAAAATCTCCCTACAAAGAATGTGCCCAAAATCTATTGGCTATTTGATTAGAAGACAATAAAGCACAAAGGCTAGTGTAGGCAATAGATACTTATACCTTCATCCTTTTACAATAATATTATATAAGATAATTAGTGAGAGGGTGGAAGCATCTTTGGACAGTTGATACCTATACAATTTCTTACTTCTGAGACATAGAGAATTACCAAAAATCACATCACAAAATTCATGATGAGAAACTGCATCACATCATTAGTAAAGATATCATTCATAGAATGGATAGTAACCCTATGCACTTTAGAGATAGAAATCCCAAGAATAGCATTCACTACTTGAGGTGAAACCTTAATCACAATCCCTCCAACAATAGTTGTGAAAACCCCAACAACAATATTAGTAATAGTAATATTACAATAGAATCATATAATTAATATTTCATGTACACAATACATCATAGGGACAATAAAAGCCCAAACAATAGCTTGAAAAAATGTCATTATATTTTTGATAATGGTACTAAAAACTGAGCTTCTTTAAGAGAAAATGGAGATTGAACAAGTTATCTCAAACTAACGCTAAGAATCTGTAGAATAAAATTGAGGCTAATAAGTATTTATCTTGCTTTTTGGAGCTCCCTTTGTGCTTTTTCCCTTATGGGAGGCACCCGTGATGTATCAATATTCTTGTGAGTCATGGATATAAGCCAGGATTACAAGAAATGGACTAGAAATGTAGTAAGAAAGAGACCCTAGTTGACTACATTGGGATGTCCAATGCATGAGTGGAATAAAAAGAGAGAAATAAATGATTGGATTTATATAGCTGAAATCCTTGCTAGGGTTCTAATCACCAATTATGCTATGCTAGAAAAATTGAACATCTTTCCCAAGTTGAGCTTACACACAGTGGGATGTTCAAAAATGAGATGGAAGGTCCCAGGTGGGATGTCTCACAAAATAGTGGGATGTTGCAATAAAAAGTTGGGATTTTTTATTCAAAGATTATATAAAAGGAATAATAGATAATAGGGTTGTTGCCAAGGATAAAAGGAAAAATAAAAAACAGCTGAGGTCCTACTGCAAGTGAAGGAAAATTCTAAGAAATTCTTACCTATACTTACCATGCTTGATCTTGAGAGGGTGTGATGCTCATGTAGATTTAAAGTGAGGTTCTCTCTTTAGAGTCCCTCCTTTATAATTATTATGAATCTCTTGTATCCCATATGTCTAATCTTCCTTTGGAAAGTTATTTCTTATCTGATTCATAGCATGAGTATAGGTTACTTCTTTCTCCTTCTATTTGATCCTCCATACTTTTCTAACCTGGAAGGTATTATTTCTAGGAATCTTTGGATAAGACCAACAAGTCATATTATATGATCAATTATTCATGTGATAATGTCTCATTTTTAAATGAAAATATGAGTTTTTACACCCAAAATTACCACAAAAATAATACTTAATTTTTCTTACTTCGATAAGATGATAAAATCTTGGAGTGTAGTCTCATTTGGATGAAGTTCTTCAAGAAGTCTCAATATGTTGCTAACTTCCTAATCCACTTTTTCCATGTGTATCTCTCCCTTATCCTAAAACTATTTGAAGAGTTTAATTTCCTTTGAAAAGTCTCTCATTCATAAGCTTTGTACCTGCATGAGCTTTTTCAATCTACTCCCATGAAGATGTTAGTTTTTTATTCCTAGCCCTTAAGTCTAAGTTTCATTTTGAGAGAATCAAGTATTTTTTATTTATTTGGGATAACTCTAAATCTTTATCATTTAAGGACTTCTTCAATTGAATGCATAGACTTTGAAAAGAAATAATTTCATTACATAGTAAGTGATGAGTGGCGAGGTACCCCTACACTTAACCATATGAATACGAGCGTTACATGCACAATTTAGTCAAACTCCACAGATGGACTAGTTGTGGCACCTAGATAGTTATCCTTAGGTCACAGTTTGCTATCTTTCCCCCTAGGCTAGTATTATATTTTTCATGTATGGTTTAGTCCAGGGTGAGATGTATGATGTGTTTCTAATCTAATGCTACTCCTGAAGGCAATAGAAAGAGAGTAATATTAACTAAGCTAGAAGGAAAGGGTAAGAGAGAATCTAATCTAGCCTAAGTGCGATGAGCATCCGTTCCTTGATTATCTGTACACATCTTGAACTTCGTGCATGGCTACCACTAGGATTACCAAGCGCAAATCCTAGGCATGCTACTAGGTTGCCAAGTAGCCACACTTAAATGCTCGTAATCAAGTTGTACTCATTCCGCGTTCTAACGTGAATTTAAGGGTGAGAGAGTATCAACTAGGAAAGTAGTAAATAACAATAACAATTAAATAATTAAACTAAGTGAATGTTGCAATGATGAAGTAATCTCAATCTTTATTTCTGGTCATGTGCGTGTCCAAGTATGTCACACTCGAATAAAGGTTTTGTACAATTACAATCACCACACTGCGGGTAGACACTGGGAAATTATTCTATCTTTGGAAGGGAAAAACTGCCAGAGCTTCACTAAGGAACTAAACTAGATGCCTAAAACTGGGAGAGCTCCCTCTTATTTATAGACATTGAGGCAGGCCATGATATCATGTCAGATGTGATTTTGCGGATGCAATATCGTGGGTGCGATATCATGGGTGCATTATCGTGGGTGCATTATTATAGCTGTTAGCAAATTCATGACTCATTAGTAAGTCATATCCTTCTTCAATAGTTCCTTCTGGTTCTTTAGTAATAATCCTTGAATCTTCAATAGTAAGAGTCATACATATGAGATGTGAACATGAGGGAGTGTCATCCATTTCATCTTATCTTTGTTCATCATCCAAGCATGTATAAAGATTTTTCTTTTTTGCATCAACTTTAGATTGGTTCTTCTTTAAAAGCTTGCCATGACTTCAACATTCGGAGGTCACATGGCCTCTACAATCATAAATCCGACATTCTATACAAGATGCATTAATATTTAAACTTTTAAAATTCTTACCTTTGTCTTTACCTTTAGTGCCAAATTGGTTGAAGCTCTTACCTTTTCTTGTAAGTAATCTTTAAATTATCCTTGCTAAGAGAGCCAATTTGTCCTTACTATTCACTTCATGTTTAGGTGGCACCTTCTCCATTGATTAATGTTTTAGGGTAATAGGCTTTTCTTTTATCACACCTTCACTAATAACATTCATCTCATAAGCGATGAGTCTATTTTGAAGCTCTTGGAATTTAAGAATTGAGAAATATCTTATTACCTCCATAGTTATAACTTTTTATCTAAACTTAGACTACAAAGTTATAGTCATTTTAATAATGACATCACTTTCAGGAAAATATTTTTTCATTCCATGAATGGATATAACTAAATCATTGTCTCTAGAGAAATAATCCTTTATTTTCTCTCCTTATTTCATTTTTAGTTTATCTTACTCACTGTGTAACACTAGAAGTTTTGATTGTTTGATAACAGATGTATCTTCATATGTTGCTTCTAGAATTTTCCAAATTTATTTAGTAGTTTTACACCCAACTAGTATATTAAATTCAAATTTAATCAAAGCATAATAAAGATGATTTTTTTCTTTTGAACCAAACATGGACTCATCTTTTTCATCTTGTGTCGATTTGCTCCTTGGCTTGGTAGCCCTTATCATCTTATCAATGGATGGTGTGTAACCTTTAAGAATAGACTCCCAAACTTTGAAATCCATGGATTTAAAGAATCCTTGCATTCTAGCCTTCTAGTACGTGAAGTCAATCCCATTGAACATAGGAGGCTTGGTGTAAGATGTCCCTTCAATTGTTCACTCTTGAGATGTCAAGCTCCAAAAAGAGAGTACCAAGCTCTGATACCATTTGAGGACTGAGAACTTAGAAGGGTGATTGATTAAGTGTCCTAATTCAGAAAAAAACAAGAAAACCAAAATTGCACACAAATTTACATGGTTTCCCAACTAGGTACATTAACACTTGGAGGGTAGAATCCTTGCATACCTCAAGACTTTGTTCCTTCAAAAAAGAAATTTACAAAGCATCACAACCTTTACAATGTTTGAGCTCCACTCAAAGTGTTTTCTCACTAGAAAAAGACTCAACCCTAAAATATTCCAACAAGTTCAAAATGTAGTCTCAAGAATCCCATAACCTTTACAAAGACATGAGCTCCACATAGAGTGTTTTCTCACTAAAAACATACTCAACCCCATAAGGTTTCGAAAATCTCACAAGATGCCTTCTCATAAGAAGCACATCAACCCCACAAAAATAGAAGGAAAAAAAGAATAAAGGATATAATGTAACTAAATTTACAAATTCCTTGTAATGAATCTCTTAATACAAATAAAAAACACAAAGATAGGGAATTGAGGAAACACAAAAAAATCACTTGATATAGATAATGAATATTCCAATGAATAGTTCTTATCCTTTTCCAAAGAATTTCACTTTAATTTATAGCCTTTTACTTTCCAAATCCTCCTCATAATTCATGCAAAAATAAGGAAATAGCTAGTTTGGGTATCTTATTTGAGCTTATAATATCTCACTAAAAACTAGCCATATATAGGTGGAACATCCCTGATGAGCAGTAAGGTACCCCTACGCCCAACCATATGAATCACAAAAATTCATGTATGATCTAGTTAAATTCCATGGTTGAAACTATTTGTGCATCTAAATCATTATGCCTTAATCATAGTTCACTATCTTCCCACTTGGACTAGTGGTAGCTTTGTCACGTATGGTTTAGTCCAAAGTGAGGCATATGATGATTGATGTTGTTTAGCCCTAAGCTACTCCTAATGATAATAAAGAGATAAATTAATTGAGCTAATTAACAATGGAAAATAAAATTTAATTATCCTATGTGTAATGAGTATCTGTTCCTTACCATCCCCACATACCTTGGACTTTGCATAACTACTACTAGGATTACCAAGTGTATGTCACTAGACATACCGAACGATACACTGTTGGGCTACCAAGTAACTACACTTAAGCATTTTCGGTTAGTCATACTTAATCTACTTAATGATATGAATAATAAAGAGCAATAAATGGAAACATTAACTAAGAAAAATAGTAAACAATTAAATAATTAAAAGTAATAATAAATCTAAGTGGATGCTACAATGATGAAAGTAATCTCAATCTTTATTGTTAGTCATGTAACTCATCCAAGTACATCACACTCAAATAAGGATGTCATACAATCACTTAACATCACATTGCAAGTATACACTAGAATACAAAATTCTAACAACTCTAAAATCTATGAAAAATCTATCTAAAAGCTACCTACTATATCCCAACCATTCATCCAAGTGTGGTAATTATAGGCTAGCATTGAAGGGATGATATCATATGCTTGACATCAGAGGTTGTGCCCCAATATTAAATACCTAACATCACAACCATGATATCAAATATCTGATATTGTAGCCTTATAAAACATGACTCACCATACCCCCACAACTAAATGAAAACTCATCCATGAGTGAAAAAAAATGAGGAACAAGTTTCTTACAAAAGATTGGGAAGGTATGGGATTATTGACTAGCTTAAATAAATACAAAAATTGACTCTTTCATGCCACAATGATGTTTTATAAAAAAATTGACACAACATTACAAGACATAAAATTGGAAAAACTCATGTAGTTCCTGGAGGTCGTGGCTCTTCTATCAATTGCTTCCTCTAGTCACTAAGCTTCTAAAATTTATGGTGGTTTAGGAGCACCTAAAATTGTTCCTCCTCCATCGTTAGATCATGTACCATCCATGTTGTTGAGCAAATGTATGCTAGAATCGATACATCCCATGGGCACAACAGCTATGGAAACATTTTTTTTCTATCATGTACCAAGCCACAACATGTCATCATTCCTCCTTGAAGGCCATAGCCTTTTCTTTCAATTCATGATGATCCATCAACCTCTTGGCTAGGTCTGAGGTTACATCCTTCTATCCATGGTAGCAAACCTTAATCATCTCCAATTCTGAGTTTGCCATGTGGAGTTTTTGTAGAGCATTTTTCTTATCTACAAACTATTTTGATATAATGCAGAGGTGGCCACTACTTGCTACTCTAGTTCATTTCTAGGCTGACTTGTTGTTAACATGGCAAGGTTTGTATATTGAAGGTTAGCCAATGCCATGTATTCTTTTAAATCTTCAATTTGTAGGTCTTTTTTCTTTACTTCCTCTTGATGAACCAAGGCATAGCTATCCAAGATTGCCTACCAGTTAAGATTCTACATTAATATGGAACTAATGAAGGCCTTTGCCATCTGGATTTCTTTTTCATTGATCTATTTGTACATGCTTATTTGGTCCCAAAAGTGTTCCTTCAACTTCTCATGCTTCTTGGCCTTGTTTTGCCACATGCTTATCTTGATTGTAAACTTTTAACAAATTACACAAACCTCCTTCATTGAGAGGGTTCGATTTTCTTTGGCCAATCTACTGATGTCTTGGCTGACCCTCACTAGTTGTTCTCTCAATTGGTGTACACTTTCTTCAAAGGTGTTCTTCTATTTTTCTACAATGATCAACCTTGCATTATCAATGGCAAGCTATTTGTTTTCTTCTTATGCAATAGTTAATGCCTTTGTATGGGCATATGCTTAAGCTTCAGTAGCTAAAGCATTCCAAAATGCCTTCTCCTTCTCTTACTTTGCAACTTTATTCTATTTAATAAATTAGTTTAGCTACTCTATTTGAAATTTTTCCAGCTGGTTAGGTGTGACAAATTGGGCACAGTCTTGTCTTTCAACTCTTAGGGTGGCCAACTCTTGTTGTAGTCAATCTACTTCTATTTTGACATGCTTTGCCCTAGTCTCTACTATGACTAGCTTTCATTTTGTGGTAATGAGATCTAAATGAACTATAGTGACATCACTGTGAATATCAAAAAAGGTGGTCATCACTTATCCCATCTACAATAATCTATCAAGTACATCCTCATGGGCCGCAAGAGTTATTGAAGTCCCAGTAAGCATTTGTACATCTTTGGTCCCAGTCAAGTCCACTAGGGCACCATAGGAACATTGAAAGATTCTTTGATGTGATTTTTTATTACCTCTACTATGCCTACTACATCTTGATGCTACATGACCATTACTGTGGCACCTTCTTCTATTTCGAGCATCACCTAAAAAGATGCAGTAGTACCAAAGATTTGTTAAGACCATTGGGCTTCTTCTCTTGATTGTAAAGAAATTTTTCCTTTTGATGGATTAGTAGAAATGGTAGGCTACATAGCATCAGTAATAACTTGAAAGAGGTTTGGCTCATCCATACTTCCCCAACTAGGATTTTTAGCAATGTACTACAAATGGCTCATTATGGATCAATAATCTTGTGGCGATGGCGGTGGAACTTGTGGCTCATGCCACTACTTAGGCTCTTGCTCTATTTCTTTTTCTAGTTTTGGATCCTTTTATGTTTCTTATTCTTCACTAAGGTCTTTCCTTAGTGCTACAGGTCTAAGAAACTCAACAAAAAAATCACTTTGAGGCCTCCTAGGGATGTCATTGTTGTATCCCTACACAGCTTCCTAATCAAGAAAGAAAATGGAAGTGTTGGCTTCCCCACCTTCTTTTCTTTGAATTTCCTTTGGATTTCCATGAAGTACATTTGGAAAATATTGACATTGTATTTTCTCATTAATACTACACTTCCCTTGGCTATGTAGGTTTAGATTCTGTTGAGCCCTTTACTTGGGAAGAGGTGGTATGTGCCTATCTTTAAATAGGTACTCTCTTCTAGAGTGAACTCATTGTATGTTTTATTATCTTTATTATACACCTATTTCAGCCGTAAATTTCTTATTTCTAGATCAAACCTTGTCAATAGATGCACCAACTTGGCCTCGACATTTCATAGATTTAGAGCCTTTGTAATTACTTTGATTGAAAAAGATACAATGACTCCACTAATGTCAACTATGGTGCCTTCTTCCTTTTTATGCAAAAATTGGTACATCTTTCCAAGGTATCATTCTCCATTTTTTGAAAGGATTTTCCATAATGGTGATGCTTGGAGTTGAGTTCAAACTACCTTAGGGGCAAGTGCCATAAATGGATTGAATTTCATTTCCATGATGACCACGGTCAACATGGATTTTCCAGGATGGCTTTAAGGCATTCTTGGAACAACATGAGGCATTGTCCTTGCATAGGAGCTTGTAGTTTTGCATCCTCACCTTGGATTGACTACCCTATAGTAGGATCCTCTTGATGAATGTTAAATGATTAGGCCTCCTATTCCTCATGTTCAACCAATTGGCCTTGCTCTCTTGGTCAACCTCTACCACCTCTCAGGCATTTGGCTGCACCTTGCAAAGGTTCTTCTTGTCCTCCTCTTTTTGGGGCCATATGTAATCAGTCAAGGGTTTGATGTTACTAAGGTGTTGTTATTTATCATTATCATGTTTATACCTTACTCATGACCTTAGTTCCTTTAAGTTCTTTAGCTCATATGATTGTAGAGCTAGAAACATTTTTAGAAAAATGCCCAAAAAGTGTTAATCTTCTTTTATGATCCGTAGCAATTGGTTTCTTTTTCCTTATGTATGGTTGATAATGACAGTTATGATTCCTTGGGTGAGAGAATTACAGATTTGGCATTCATAGAAATGATTTTTCATTAAAATACTTAAGGTTTAAGATACCTTATAATACCTTCTGAGTGATAGAAAATTTTGAAAAATCAACACAAATTTTCCACACAAGTACCCTCTCCTAACTAAATTGAACACTCCAAGTTCAAAAAGGCTCAAAAACTATGAAAAACAAAGTGGTATAAAACAAAAGATCACAAGTTGAAGTTTATTGTGCAAAGCTGTTAGTCACAAGAGAAAAATTCAATAACTCCCTAACTACAAATGATGATAATGAATTTTGAAGCACCTCAAGGATCCTATATGTAGTTTTTATGGACCAAATATCAGGTGTCCTATGGTGAGTCTAACCTAATATTGAGTAGTCAATATCAGGGTGCTTGAATTTACATACTATGAGGGTAGTCAGCATGGAAAATAAAGCTCTATGATAGATGGAAGTATTTTAGATAAAAATAAAAGTTCTAGGGTAAGTGAGAATTTATGTGTAGACACTAGAAGGGTTAGAAGATGGAATTTAAAGCATTAAAAGCTTTGAAAGATGCAATAAAAAGGGGTATTAGATTTATGGTATGAAATGGATCAGTTATATGGCAAGGAAAAGAATTGAATTTATTATTTATGAACTTGGAAGGTTTAAGATGATGTGGCCATGTTAAAAAAGTACAAGTCACAACAGTTATACAAGTGGATCCTCCCAAAATTAGGCATCAACCTTTAATGTACTTGTATAACCATACCTAAAAATGTCCATAGGAATCAAAGGGGTTGAATGCAATGCATACCTATAGAAAAAAATACACATGTTAAACCACCAATTTGAGAAAATAAATCTATGCTACATAAAATCACAAGTTATGATCATATGAACAGTGAGATGAGATGAATTTGTCAAGGGATTGTAGAAATTGGGAGGTGATGTGCTTTACCATAGGCATACTAAATCCTTGTGTGTTATTAATGGTTAAAGTAATCAGTAGTCATTCTTTCCAAGATTCAAACCAAGTTCATACCATGTTCTAATGACATCGCATTGCTTCATCTTTTCAATTGAAAACCATAAGACTACCATTGTTGCAAGGAGTAGCATCACTTCATATTTTATCCAAGAAAAGAATTTATTCATGGCACTTTCTCTTTTTTCTTTTTTTTTTCTTTTCTTTAATGGATTCTGAGAAGCCACCAACCTTCAAGCATGGGTAACATGTGTGTCCAGTGGGACCCTTGGAATTTTATTCAGTACCCTTTTATTTGATACTTACTCCCATTTTTTATTAGATCTACAAGGATATCATTACAACCTTATCAACATTATAGAACATACAAAAGTGGTCAAAGAGAATCCACAAATCCCCTTGATGTCACACCCTACACATTCCCCCTTGGTTATGCACTTTTCAATCTAGGCATAATGACTACAAATTTATTCTTAGTTTTGGTGATGGAAAAGAATATCATTATGACCTTAGCAAGAACCTCTTATTAATGGAATGGATGAATGGATGGTGTGATCTTACTATCGAAATAATCAATCTCTTATGGCTTGACAATATAGAGAAAACCTCACCTTAATGGGCTACATGATTGGTTTATTCACAAGCGAGATTACTAACAAAGGAAATGAAAACAAAATGTTGAACAAGTAGAAAAGGATAGAAAAAATTTGTATTAAGAAATAAGAAAAAGAATAAAAAATTGTAAAAAAAAATATAAAAACACCCATTAATTCTAAATGTTAGGATGGGGTGTCTCCCCCATGACTAAGCATTTGATCATGACAAGAATTAATAAGTAGATAGGTAGGCTCCATGCATGTGTAAAATAGTGTTAACCTTTCATTTTCAAGCCACTGGGTGTCTCTTGGTTTAGTGGTAGCTACGTAGATAACTTTTTGTTCACACACTTGTTGTTAAATGTACGATGGATTAGAGTATGAGTCGTGTCAATGTTGTAGATGTATGGCCCATAATTGCACCCTTGATCCCTATTAGGTATGCATGGATTCCTTTGTCTTTTCACAATGTTAGATTCATTGCTTCTATTGGGTGTTGGAGTAATAATGGATGGTGGCCCTTGCATAGAATCAAAGGATGTTGATTTTGAGAGGGAAGGTGTTACATTTGGTTGGCATTATGCTAGTTTGGATGATGTAGTAGGTCCATGAGTGTTGCACTTATGCATGGAAGCCATCCTAAAGAAATGATGTTTTTGAGATTGTGGTGGGAACCTACTGGAATTATCATGTCTATGCACATTTTCAGCACAAGTGGCATTCTTTTGTTGATGTTATGGGATGGAGTATGAGAATGTTAAGAATAACATGGAGGGTAAGAGGTGTGAGGTGGTAATCACTCAAAAGATGTCATGGGTTAATGATACTCAGGAGAGTGAGACTAGTGATTTGAAGTAGAGGATGTAGAACTAGTTGGAGATATAGGTTGTTGAACATAATATTCATATGGGTTTGACTAATAATAAGGGTAAGGCTGGTTTGGTGATGGCCTTCCCCATGGCTATGGGTTTTGCCATTGTGGTTGATGGTAGTATTGATGCTAGTAAGAAGTCCTCCTAGGATAGTATGATTGGTTGTAGGATAGTATATAACTATCATGTGAAAAAGGGGATTTCCTGGGCATGTGCTTTTGTAAGAACTTGGGATTTAATGAAAAATCCCAATACTC
This sequence comes from Gnetum montanum, assembly GCA_015680685.1. NCBI lineage: Eukaryota > Viridiplantae > Streptophyta > Gnetopsida > Gnetales > Gnetaceae > Gnetum > Gnetum montanum. The sequence goes on from MNCI01003240.1 coordinate 191,279, forward strand.
ATGTAGATGTAACATGACTAGGCAATGATCCTTTGGGTGGTCATATATGCAAATGTTACATCTATCATCTTCGTTTGTGATGGAGTCTATACCCTTGCTTCCTTCATCTAGTTTCCCTATTTGTTGATAAGTGTTCCTAGCTATTTCTTGGATCTCTTCCTCCATTTATTATAATCATTTAATTCATTTTACATTACTTTCTCCTCTACGGTTTCTATGAAAGTTGTAACTTTCTCATTTATCCACTTCAACATCCTATCAAACTTTGCTTCAAGTTTGTCGATAGACTTTTGTATCGACAAAGTTTGTTGTAGAATCGCCTTATTGAGAGCTGCCTCTTTCTCCTTACCATAAATGTGGACCTTCTTCTTTTGAAGAGTTGGGTCGCAATGACATTTCTCAATGTTCTCCTATTTACATAGCTCTCCTTCTTCTTTTTCCACATGCTAAATTAGCTCTTAGATCTAATGGGTTTGTAGCTCGTATAATTGACTTGAAGAATATATCCCAAGGGTCTTCCTTGTTTAATTATGAAGGCCATCTATGACTTGGAAAAGTTTCTCTTGCTTAAAGAAAGCATGGACTAGGCATATATTCAATAGAGAATAATATCTAAGGCCATGTCCAAGGGTTCATTTTGTTCATGTGTCCATCCTTGGATTTGTCCCCTTAGGTTGAACACCCTTGCATAGGTTTGATATTTCACATTGAAGAGTTCTAGCAATGTGGACCACTGTTAGATTGAATTTGGTTTTAATGATCTAACCACACTTTAGCTCTATTTATTAGTGTCTTGTAAAAGAGCTTAATCTTTTGCCACCCATTTTCAATGTTGTAGAAGGCACAAGCATCTTGGAAGGCTTGTACATGATGTTGTGGATCCAAATCATAACCTCCTGCAAATTTAGGAATATTGTTTATATCAAGCCTAGGTAAGAAAATTTCCTTGCAATGCCTATGAGGTATCTTAACTTCCCCTATGATCTACATCAGGCTCTTAGTGGCCAACAAGGGTTCATTGTCATTAGACATGTTGTGATGAAAATTTCTATTTCTATTTGTTTGATTGTGATAATTTTATCTATGTTCATTTTAATGTCTTTGATTTTTTCCATGGTTTCAATCCCTATTTTTATTTCTATTTTGATGTCAATGATGAGCTTGGTCTCTATACCTATGTTCATCTTTGTTAGAACTAGATGTTGAATAGGAAGAGAAAGATGAGGAACTAGGAGGATTGCCATGGCTTTATGGTGTTTCCTAGGGTTCATTAATTTATCTTTTCTAGGTTTTGAGGAGTTCCTAAGCCTTAAGGCCTTTCCTAGTCCAGGGCTTACTTCTTCGCCTCTAGGATTATCTATCTTAGGTGAATGTTGTCCTTGAGTGTCGTTAGGGTGATCATGCACATATGAAACCTCTACATGAGGTTGGTCACTCCAACTATCTTCAACATATATCTCATTAGTTCTTCAATGAATTTTTTTGCTATATAATGCATTATTGCCTCCTTGTGAGAGAGACATTATTTTTAGTTAATGATGTGTCTGACTTAATATATTAGTATTTTCTAAATGATAGATAATTAATACCTTTATAGTGATCATGTATAATATAACTAATCTAGATAACTAGCACCATCCCCAATAACAGTGCTACTGATGAGCAGAGAGGTACCCCTATGCCCAACCATACGAATCACAAGCATTCATGCATAATCTGGTCAAATTCCATGGATGGGACTAGTTGTGTATCTAAATCGTTATGCCTTGATCATAGTTCGTTGTCTTCCCACTTGGACTAGTGGTAGCTTTATCACATATGATTTAGTCCAAAGTGAGACATATGATGATTGATGTTGTTTAGTCCTAACTTCTAATGATAATAAAGAGATAAATTAATTGAGCTAATTAATAATGGAAATTAAAATCTAAATTAGCCTACATGTGATGAGTATCTGTTCCTAATTGTCTATACTCACCTTGGACTTCACATACCTACTACTGGGATTACCAAGCATACATCACTAGGCGTACCAAATGATACACTGCTAGGCTACTAAGTATCTACACTTAAGCACTCGCAATTAGTCGTACTCATTATACTTAATGATAAGAATAATAAAGAGCAATAAATGGAAACATGAACTATGAAAAATAGTAAAAAATTAAACAACTAAAAGTAATAATAAATCTAATTGGATGCCATAATGATGAAAGTAATCTCGATCTTTATTATTGATCATGTAATGTGTCCAAGTACGTCACACTTGAATAAGGATGTTATACAATCACTTAACATCATATTGCAAGCATACACTAGAAGAAAAACTTTTTACTACTTTGAAATCTATGAAAAAGCAATCTAAAATCTATCTACTATATCCCAACCATGCATCCAAGTGTGGTACTCATATGCTCGCATGGAATGGATGATATCGAATGCCTGACATTGGAGGTTGTGCCTCAATATTGGATACTCGACATCATGGCCTCAATATCAAATATTTGATATTTCAACCCTACAAAACATGACTCATCAATCCCACTAAAAATTAGGATGTCTCACTTGGGACATCCCAGCTTGGATGTCTCACTTGGAACCTCCTAGTCCCAACTATAATTGGGACATCTGCTATTTTTCTAGGATGTCTAGCCTAAAACTGGATCTTCATCTCTAGTATATCTACTAATCTTCTAGGACATCTAGGCATATATTGAAGCATTTTCATTTGGCTTGTAGACTTCATGCATCCTTGTAATCTTCCATATTGGTTGAGACTTCTTATCATCTCGACATAGCTCTCATTTTGGCACAATGAAGCTCTTGTTTCAATCATCATGCTCTTGTCTCATTCTCATGAAGTTCTTATCTTCACACCAAAAAGCTCTTATCTTGATCTTTTCATCTTTTTCTTTCTTATTCTTGCAAGACCACAAGCATATTTTCAACATTTTTCATTTTCTAAGATTTTGACATACTAAGAGGTCAACACCAATTTCTAGCTCTAAAAGCAAGCATTATATAGAAGTTGACATAGAATAGTATCCTCAAGGTCCATCTTTACAAGCTCATTAATTTACCAAAGCTAACATTTTTTGTAGAACCAATTTACAAGTTTGTTTATTAAGCTACATTTTGATTTCATAAATTAGTTCTATGAGCTAATGTGGAAGTAAAGGCTAAATTTCTTTTAAAAGCTCTTAATTCATTGTTTGGAAATAGTTAAATCATTAATAGAACCATTTTGTAGAGCCTTTTTTCAGTTATACAAACTCACAACTACATAATGCTAACATGGCAAAGATCATTTTAAGCTTCTTCATAGGGTTGATTTTCAACTTTATAAACTAGTTCTACAACTGATGTGGTATACCTTTTTTTCTGCACTTGCTTGTAGAACCAAATTTTAGCTTTATGAGCAAATATTTTTCTTAAAATCTAACATGGTAGAGCTATTCTCATGCTTGCTTGTAGAATTGGATTTTGGTTCTATGAGCCATGTAATCGAGCTTCCATGTCATGATATGTATCATCACCTTAATTATTGATTTTGTAGAAGCAAATGCAAAGTATCCTTTGAGAGCTTTTGGTATACTTCTTTGTCAATAAATCCAACTCATGTGCCATGTAATGAAGTTGGCATGGTAGAACAAAATATGAGCTTATTTGTAGAGCTAATTTTTGCCTCTATGAACAATGCTCTTTCTCTAAAGCTAATAAGGTAGATACAAATTTAAGCTTGACTATAGAATAAAAGTTGGGTTCTATAAGAAAATCCTTTTTCTCTAAAGTTGATGTATCAAAGCTAATTTTATGCTTCTTCATAGACTTGAGTTTTAGCTTTATAAACTGATTCAACAAGATAGTGCGATAGAACTGTTTCTACTTTCACTTCATAGAACTGAATTTTAGCTTTATGAGTGATGCTTTTTTTAAAGCTTACATGGTCTAACGATGATGTGTCTTGTAGAACCATATTAATCTCTCTCCATAGAACTAGATTTTGGTTCTATGAATCAGGGCTAACAACTTACATGATAGAGCTGAAAAGTATGTTTCTAGTAGAACCATTTTTTAACCCCATGAATCTTCCCATCTGAATAGAGCTTTCTTGGTAAAACCATTCTTAGCAATTTTTTTCATAGAACCATATTTTGGTTCTACTAATCTACTTTACATGATAGCTTGCGTGTTATATGGGATACACATATACAAAGCTAATTTCAGTCTTTCCTTATGCTTTATTCTCGTAAAGAGAAATCAAGTAGAACCATCTTCTAGAGCCAATTTTTGTTTCTATGAGCCTCTATGAGTTGAGGTGGTAAGCATACTTAAGAAAATCCTTTCTTTCAAATGAATCTTGAAACCTCTTGTAAAGCTAATTCTTGGTTTTGTTACTCTACTCCTTTTATCAAAATGATTCAAAAGTATTAAATCAGCCTTGGATAAATCTCCTATTTTGGAAATGATAGGATTTATTTCTTTGCTCAACTATTTTCTCTAATGAAAATCTTGTATTTAGATGAACTTGATCTTTTAACTCTATGAGTCCATCTTTGACAGTCTTATCTTAACTAGCAAATAGAATGAGTGTCCCTCTAGGAAGGAAGAGCATCCCTTTGGGCTAGATTAAGCTCATTCAAGTTTTATCTTTCTAATTAGTCTACATGATGTTAGGTATAATTTAAAATCATAGTGTCTTAAATGAAATCATCTCCCTAGAAACATTCCTTTGAATCCATGATTATTCATTCAAGCTTTACTATGCTGCAGAAACCTAAAATTTATTTCTACATTCGTATGCATTCTTTCAATCCATGGGCCTTTTACTTAACTTTCAAACTTAAGTTCTGATGCTTTATTCATACTACAACTCTCATTAAAAACTTGGCTTTAAATCTTTGAAACTCAAAATCACAATTAAGGCCTCAGCTTTTTGTTCCTTCAATTTTAATTTCTAAAGTATTCTAAAATATAGAGTTCCTTTCTTATCTAAATGTTAAGCTATATTAAAATCAAAAATCATTATCAGTTTGTATAATTCACTTTTTAGTGAGTCTTAATGTCTTGAGATATCAAATAGATTTCTCTTATTCCCAAAATGGAAGCTTAAAATATTATCTTGTTTCCATTTTAATCAACATAACAATGGTATAAATATAACTCTAAGGTAGATAACTAGGCTTCATTAAGTTCATAAGTTTCATTCAAGACTTGAATGATAATCTTTAATTCTTAAACTAGGTTTCGTACAAGAGTTACCAACTTTACCTATAACAAAGCAATTTTCTTTAGCTAATTTTCCATTATTTATTGAGTAGAGAGAAAGACTTTAGCCCTACTCCATTAATGACCAAAATGGGACAATACTATACTACATGGTAGAAACTTTATTCTTGGAACTATTAAAATGAAGAAAACAAAGTCAAGTACCACCATAAGAAAATATGGAATAGAAAAGATTAGGATATACATTTTTTAGATAGAGGTCATTGCATTTGTCCAAATATTCTTGTGGTAGAAGAGGGCTATGAAAATATCATCAGTTGTTTTATACATGTGTAATCATATGAAATAGCTGTATAAATCATACTATAAGCTACTTCTCACACATCTACTGAGAACTCTTTCTATTTATCTATTCATTACTCTTGAAGAACCTTCAATGATTACTCCATTAAAAGTAGTAAAAAAGTCAGATACACGAAGCAAGAAAGTAGCAAAAATTATAAACAAGAATATTAAGGTGGCAAAGATGGAAAGAGGATATTTCCATCCTAATTTTGCTACAAGCTACCAAATTAAAATTGACTAATGCACTCAAACTCCTGACAAGTATAAAATTAGAATAATGAACATGAAGTACATCAATGATCTTCTTGCATCAATGAGAATGAATCTTGTCATTATTATGCATGATTGCATATTCTTTCCATACAAAACTTCTACCAATGAGGCTATTACATCTTCATCTAAATCTAAGACTCATGGGGAAGATTTTTGATTCTAGATTCTAAATGAATAGCATTTGATTTAGGCTACAAAGATTCTTCTTAATAGAGATAATGTTGAAATGTTAGTGAAAAATCTCTATAGAGTTCTTCATGTCAAGCTTCTAAAGATTGACACTCTAGTCTTTGTGATCATGAAAATTTGTTACTCAAAATCAGGTTCAGGGCATGAAATATGATCCTTCCTAAGTGTATATCTTGAGGCATGCTAGAAGCAATCTCTACTAAAATAATATTAGAAAAATATCTTCTAGTGAAAATTCAAAAGAACTAAAGCCAATCTATGATAGCCTTAGATTTATATTCAAGAAAATTATTTATGTTTGATCTCTAGAGTAGATCATTTAATATATCATGTATTAAATCATTGACATTTCTTGTATCAAATTTATTATATGTTATTAGTGTACTTACATTCAATTCCCTTTAGAAGAGGAATATTTTTCTCAGGTTTGATGACATTCTCTTCAAAAAATGAAATAATATTTTCATGATGTATTTGAATAATACTTTACAATGCTACTCATTGATGATCTCCAATGAAAATTTCAAGGATAACAATCTTAAGTAATTAAGTGCCAATGTGTTCCACCTACTATAAGGTCTCAGGCAACATGAAATTGAGATAAGTGCTAATGTGTTATTCAATGGGAAAATGTGTTTAAAGCATGTCAAGGAAAAGGATAAGAAATGAAAATATATAATTAAGAGAATGATCATACTAGAGCAAAAATGTGATCAAATGAGGCATTCATATTCTTTGAAGCTTGCACTAATTTAATTCTTTGTTAGTAAAGATACATGGATTTATTGATGCATAAAACTTAATGTAGATAACATTTGTAACAAGTATTGATTTATAATTTAATATCATCTTATATTTTTATTTTCATTATATATGATAACTTTTTAATCCACACTATGCTTTTTAACTACAAATACAAAATTTATGATTACATGTTTCTAATCTTGCTTGGAAACATTGAGTTTACTAAAGAGGACCTAACATCGAACCTTATGTTCAATCAATAGTGCATGGATACTTGAAATCTCTTAATTCTATAGATGCCATGAATACAACCACCCAAGCAATTAAAGGTATTTTTTGTTATCGGGAGAACATGGAGTTCGTAGATCTTACATTGCTTAGATATGAGAAGAAATTCTCTTTTTTGAAGATATCAGTAGTTTTCTATTTAGTTAGTTTTCAAAATATCTATCTTTTTTCAAACATAGATGTATATATTTAGTATATGCTTAATAAGGATATCATAATATGTTTGAAAGATAGATTTACTAATATGGTAAGTAGGACTATTAGCATATTTTTTGTAATAATTTTATTACTATTTTCTATTGTAATTATTTTGTTATTACTAACATTACAAGAATAACCAAGATACATATATTTTGGATGACAAGGACAACAAAAATTAGGAGGAAGAACCAAAATAAGATAAGGTTAGAAAACATGCTAAATTTAAAAGTCATTTTTTTGCACAATTCTTATAAATATTTCAGTAACTGTGTTTAATGTGTTTATAAAACATGCTAAATTTAAAAGTCATTTTTTTGCACAATTCTTATAAATATTTCAGTAACTATGTTTAATGTGTTTATTCATATTTGAAATATAGGATGATAAGGGTAAATAGAATAAATCAATAAATCTAATAAGGGTGGAGATAGTGAATTTGACGAGGAGGCAAAAAAAATGAAGATTTGGTAAATATATATGTTCATTTAGATACTTTTGTTAGTTTAATATATGAATTTAAATATTTAGCCCTATTGCTAATCTTCACTATTTTAACTAGGAGACACAAATATGTTTGTCTCATTCGAAATAATTGGCCAAAGTATAGCACATAAAGTTTCCAGCAATAAGGGTAAGGTAACTAAGCTTTTGTTAAATGATTTTTTATAATAATTGATTTTATTACGAATAGATTTTATGATTTTTTTATTCTACAAGGGAAAATTTCACCACCATTAAAGGTATCAAAAAAATTTAATATTAAAACCTATAAGGAATTAAAAAAAAACATTAATATATTGTGTAGAATATATTTCATGTCTTGTAATCTTATATTTATTAATAAAATTTGTTATATAAAAACATTTTTGTATGTTTGAAATGATGAGAGTGAGAGTTCAGTGAAAGGTCCAAATAAAAAATGTATGAGCATGTACTTATTATACCTAAATATCTATTATTTTGAAATGTATTTTATTCATGGAGAGGATTAAATTATATAACTATGATAGAGTAACTATCTCCCTATAAGCATTGCATATCATAATGATCTTCATGCTAACTCATTTCTTAATAAACATTATATTGAGATTAATCCTAAATGTCTAACATATTTACTTTAATTAGTTGCATCAAATAAACAAGGTGATCATGTTGATTTGAATAGTTCGGCTTCTGTGGTAACCAATTTCTATAGTTCAAATGAGTTAAAATAAATACTTCAAAAAGGGAATGAGTTAAAATTTTATGATTTACCATTTCTACCAAAATACTGTGATGAAGTTCTATCTTCTATAGAAGGAAATTTCATCAATGAAAAAGATTTATCATATTTGAGACCAAAATAAGAAATAGACGATATAATATTCAGATAATATTTCAAAAAGTTGCAATAAATTCTAGAATTTCATTCACTATATTATTTTTTTGATCCATCATTATTATCTGAGTCACATAGAAGATCTAAAAAGGAAGATGATGACTTAAAGCTAAGACAAAGTATCTTGACTTTGATTGAGCAATTGGATACACGGTTTAGCAAGTTATCAAAAAATATTTTTTTTCCTATAAATATCAAGATTGGAAGAAGTGTGCATCTTTGGGTGCTTATTATTATTGCTATGTTGGCAAGCTTGATACTAATCATGGATTTTCTTAATAGTAATATTGAATGTAGCAAGTAGATTAATATTGTTTACAAGTACCTTGAGGAGGAACACAATGTTTAAAATAGAGAGGATCAATTTCATCAGAAACTATGGAGACAATTATTTTAAAGAAATATACTAAGGTGGAGAAAATAATATGAATGTGGTATTTATATTCTACTTTATGTAATATAGATAATAACGAAAGGGACAATATTAATTAGGGCCTTAGATGTACCAATGTATAGATGGAAAATCTTGTGTGATATTTTAAATGCTTCTAACAGGCATACAAGATGGTTATAGTGATAAATAACTATAGAAAATTTTGAATTACAATTTTCAATTATATCATGTTATTTATGTTTATACAAATTTATTTGTCAAATTAGCATTTTTTTAATATTTATTTGTTTTCAAATTTAATTATGCTAAGTACTATAATTTTTCATAACTATATTCAGTTGCTTAAATCAGTTTTCTTATATCTAATGTTAAATGGATGTTATGATTTTTTGATGTATGTATTGTGAATATTTATAGATATAGTTAAGAAACTAGAAATAGGAAAAGTAATCATACTAAACTTAAATGGTGTACTTAAGAAGGATGTTCATTATTCAAATGTGGAAGAATTAAGGAAGCATACTTGACCTTTTAATATCATTTTGGGAAAAAAGTACTACTTTATTTGACCAGATATTCATGAGTTCCTTACTAGATTGATCAAAGAAGGATTTGAATATGCATTTTTATCATCAACTCAATTTCCCAATGTTGAAATCATGATAAGTTTTCTTATCAAACACTTGGATATCGAAACAAAATTCACTTGGTATTAGATACAATGTATAAAGCATTATCACAAAGGTACTATGGTTCCAAGTTTTCAAAAACCTTTACAACACTTTTTCTAAATTTATGGAAGTCAATTTGCATGAGAAAATGTCATCATAGTTGATGATACAAGTGATAAAATTCTAGAATAGGATAATGATAACTTTATATAAGTCCAAAAAATGTGATCCTAATAATTTAGGTGATGACTACCTTCTTAGCAAGTTGCTACCATTAATTATAAATCCTTTAGTGAGAAATTCACTATTGAGGAACTATTAAGTTCAAATAATTAACATTTAAATATGTTTGGATATATGTATTGTCAAATATAAAATGTGTGTTTCATTCTAGGAAACCTATAAGTAACTTTTACTATAACTCATTTTTTATTTGTTGATAAATATAAAACTTTTTGTATCTACTTATGAGCCTAACAGTTATTAATATTTAATTTCATTAAAATAAGTTTATTTGTCAAACAAATTAATATAATCTTTAGACAAAGAAATATGTACATCAACATAACATAGTTTTTAATTCATTTAGAATCTTTGTTAAATGTAATTGAAATTTCTTTTTCATGATCTTGGTTACTGATTTAGATTATCCTTGCATACTTATGAAATATTAACATTCAAAAATAATTTAACTAGCATAAGATTTTTTATATCTTGATAGTCATATGAAATATCTTTATATAGATATTTAATATTATCTCTTTAGGAATTAATATTATTTTTTAAATTAATAAGTTTCATAATAAAAATTAATCATGAGCACAAAATAACCCTTGATACAATAAAAGCATAGTCAATCATTTAGGAGACTAGGGTACTTAATCATTAAAAGATAATAAAATATTCAACAATTAGTTGGATGCTTTTGAAAACATATATGAGATAGAAAGATAAATAAGATTTATTACATCCTAAGATTTCCAATCATAAGAATGTAAAACACTCAATGTAAAAAAAAATGTAATAATGTTAGTTCTACAATGAAGTTAATATGATACTTTCTGCTATAGTTTAGGAGACTGGAATGAAAATATTCCAAATATAATGAAAAACTCCCTATTTAATTTTAAAGTTAACTTTAATGATAAATTACCATTATGATCATGACAAAACTCTCCTACTAGCATTTTGACTTTGACTTTAATAACAAATTAACACCTTAACCATAATGAAATGGCATAGATGTCTTAAACTTTCACTTAAAATAATGGAGAAACTATATATTGCTATCAAATTAAATGTATTATATAAATGATTTCAATTTTGCTACTAATGGCTAACAAAAAAAATCTTTTATAGAAATGATTCAAAAGGTGATTTAAATTACTAAAGTGAAAAAAATATTACATTAGTAAAATTTTGGTACTAACCCAACAAAAACACTTGTTATTAGATTAGTAAAAAGAAAATTCAATAACAAATACAAACTACCTTTACAAAGGCTAGTACACGGTAAGGTAGCAAGACGAAAGAACACATATGAAAAGCAATAGGCAAGTTGCAAAAATCAAGGACCTTGACAAGACAACATCATGATGAAGCTAAAGAAAATTGGCAATGGAAATGGATCTAATCATTCTCCACTAAGGAAGTTGCAAACCTAGGATTTAAACATATTACTAACCCAAAGATTACAAAATCCCTAAATCTATAATAGTTAGTATACTGTTTAGGCCTACAAAGTATACCCTACTAATTGTCTAGGAACATATGGTCAAAGATGATGTTCGTAGGTTTGGCCACATGATATGATCCAAAGGATTCACATGTGCCATAAAAATCCATATATCTCTAGGACCAATGTCAACTCAAGATGATTGACAAATGGAGTATTGGAATTTGCATGGACTAGAGGTGATTCATGTGAGGGAAAACACATTAGAATTAGTAGGGATAGGGGATGGCAGAGGTGTGAATGTAAGGGTAAGATCATAAAAATGGCTACAAGTAGGTGGGATGTAAGGAATAGGTGTGCTCTACATACGTCCTGAAGTAGGAGCTTTCTCATGTAGGCCAAAATTGTTGTTCATAGGCTATGCATCCATTGGAGGAGTGGTGTCATTACTTGCATTATCCTTGACCTAGTTTTCTTCAATGACAAAGAAGTCAATGAGAATTAAGTCACATCAAATAATCATTTAACACAGCATTGTAATCTTACTATGGATGTGTGGACATCTATTGAAACATGTATAGTGAAAACTAGTATAGGTTACTTTCTATAGGAAATCCATGAGTGTTGAACTATAGAACCCATAAAATATCATAGATTTTATGATTGCTCTCAATGACAAGTTCACAATCAAGTTAGTTGGGTCATGTTCAATCGAATAGGTCTTTGAACTATTGGTATAGTTATGTGTGGCAAGGCTATTACAAGAAGAGCTCGAATGTAAGTTGCAACATCACTTCCTTGAACCAAAATGTGAGGTGTCCTTGTTGTGAGGAAACATAGTGCTAATAGGTTTGCCTTGGAAATGTTGACTTTGGAGATGCCTTGATCTTGGCAATGGTTTTGAAGAGGCCTTCATGCTCAAAAATGGACATGTTGTTAGCCCTAGCACGCTGAATTGTGTACCAATAATGTCATGGAGGAAGAGGAGCAAATTAAAGGTTGGACCATCAAGTAGGTCTAGAAGACCCAAATATGACCAACAACAACATTATAGTAAGGCAAGGTGAAATATCATAATTATAAGGAGTAGTATTAATTATTCTTATATTTAGATAAATTTCAAGAATGGTAGCTTAGGTGGTTTAGACATGTGCAAAGAAGATTAGACAATGAGCCTATAAACAAAGGTTTCTACATCACTATTCCAAAAAGGTATTGAAAGGAAGACTAGAGAAGACATGGGAATAAACAATTGAAAATGTTTTGAAGAAATTACAAATAAATAAGGATCTAGCTCCTCATAGAGATGAACTGTAAAAAAAAATTTGTGTAACTAATCCCATTTTATTAGAACAAGGCTAAGATGATGATAAGGAGCACTAATTATTATCATTAAAAAAATGTTGTATGCATATAGATATCATGATGATAAGGAGTATTAATTATTATCATAAAATATTTTTGCTCATGTGAAGCCACCAGCATTCGTAGAAATATGTACAACTTGTCCATATTTTGCTTGTCTAGATACAGGTAGCAGTGAAACCCCCATTGTTTTATTGCACGCATTCTTGTCCAACAAGAAAATGACAGAAGATGGGCATTCATAAAGGAGGCATTAACACGGGCGTTTGTGTTAGCCATTAACTTGGGGCGTTTTTGTTGTTAATGTTAGGAAAACGCTTTAATGACTAAAAATACTACTAAAGGAAATTGAACCTTTTATGTTTAAAGTTAATGAAATTACTTTTACAATGTTTGCATTTTTTGAAAATAGTTAGCTATTTTTATGATATATATTTATTATTTGGCTAAGAGAATCTTATTCTTTTTTGAATTAATGACATTTTAACACTAATTCTCTAATTCTCATGTTGAAAAAAAATCACAACCAATGTTAAATAATTATTGTTGTGATAGTTGTTTAGCCTTAAATTGTGTTAGTAATTAACCTACCCATTGGAAAATGTTAATCCCTTAGCTTAATGTTGTTGGCTAACCTGTTACATCCTTATAATCTTCTAAAAATAATAATTCTTGTGACAATGTTCATCTATTGGTAGAGTACTCTAACAATAATAATAATAATTTATTTTCTATGAAAAACTCCAGCAAATACGTATTCATAATAATTATCATATAAAAGTTCATCTCTTAGCCTAGCTTTTTGATACTAATTATTTATTTTCTATGGTAAAGTCTAGCCAATTAGTAATTGACCTCTTAGACAAAATGATGTTTTAAGTTGCATTCTACAACTCTAGTATTGAACTATATTTGTTTCTAAATTTTTTAATATCTACAAACATTTTAATCTTTTCTTCAAAAAATAAAATCAATTTTTTTAAATTTTGATATAACTTCTAAATGTCAAGTCGAACTTCGAAGATCTAATACAATACAAAATCTTAGTGCACCTATTTTTATTGTGATTTTTTCATCAAAGATATAATTTCTTTCAATGGTTTCCTTACACATTCTTGATAATGGGTAAAACTCATAATGAATAACTAGTTCTAGAGATGTGTTATCAATTAAATATTCTATATATGTTGTTATTGATAAATTGATTATTAACTAACAATGAGGTATTAGCCTAATGGTAAGACTCTTGATTTAGAAGCTTTAACTTATAGATTCAATCTTAGAAGGCAATGTTCAATTATAAAGTTCTAATATGACTATATGTATTTAGAATAAATATTATTAAAAATACGTTTCAATTTCAAATTAAATATTTAAAATATTTTGGTCTAAAGTATTGTGCCTTTTTAGTGAGGCAGTTTTAATATTTGAAAGATTTGAATCTAAAGTATTATCTTATTAGTGAGACATTACTCTATTGGTTAAAGTATGCACCATGTGATTTGCAAGTTGCAAATGCAATTTCAATCTCTTAGCTAATCTAACATACCATTAGGTTTAACAATATCATGAAAATTCATAGGCGTATATATAGTCATCTAGTTCTAGTTTCGATATCCTAAAGCAATATGCCTCATTGGAGGTATTTTATAGATGAAAATATTTCTAGCCATTTTGATATTAGTTGAAAAGAAATGTTTAGATAAGAGATAGAGAATATGCCTTATTAGTGGTTCAAAGGTTGCTTCCTTTCTAGAACAATACTAGAAGCAGTATGGAGATCCACTTGAATTTCATGCTATCTTAACCATTATCCTTATAGAAGTACATTATCTTGAATCTTTGTGAACAATATCGCAAGTATATGTAGGCTTGTTGGGGAGGCTTTGGCCTCTTTGATTGAAGCACTATCCCCTCTCTATGAAGTAGGGATATAAGGCTAGATACATGTACCATAAGAACATGTCTTAGTTCTATTAAGAAATGATGTATCTAATGTATTAGTAGTGCTTTTAGTAAATATCATACATGTTTCTTATGTTAATCTTATTGCTTATATAATTATCTAGTGATCTTCACGATGGCCCTAACACATGGACTAATAGATGACATATGTGTTGTTCACTCTTGATGTGCTTACAAGTTCTTAATGACATTAGTCCATCTTAAGTCTTCTCTAGAATACTTAGTGTAATATCCACATTTCTAAATCATGCTACTACATAACAAAGATGGTGTCTCTTCATAACAACATTATGATTATCATAAGAAGACCTAAAAAGACAAGTTATAAGTAAGACATAAAAGGAAATATTGTAATAATGAACATGTTTCTTGAGGTAACCTTTGGAGGTTTAACCTAAGGTATTTATACCTAGGCATTAGAAGTTGTATCAGCATGGAGTTGTAGAGCTAGTGAAGGCAAGTAACAGGTGCCAGCTGAAGTGAGATAGAAAGAGGACTAGCTATCCCTTCTAGTTGATTGTAACCCTAACTATGATGGTAGTGTTGGATAACCTCTAAAGGATAGATGCTAAGGGAAGATAATTCCAAGGAACTCTTTGAGCATGACCTAGATTCACTATTTCACATTAATAAGACATTTTTTTCTTCTCTTCTTCTGCATTTTTCCTATTATTTTCTATATGCATAATGTCAAATGTTATATATATTTGATGTTGGCATGTTATCTTCTTATGATTAATGTCTAATATAGTGTTCCATGACATTTGTGAATAGGATGTCACACTTAGCAACTTTAGGTCTTAAGGGTGGTACTAAAAGGTGCTTCCTAGAGTAGTGTTGTTACACTTGGCATTAGAGCCAACGTATTGGTTTAATAAAAAGATCCATTCAGATGATTTTGCAAAGTAAGTACAAGTAATAGCTGAGATGCCTAAACATAAGTGAGAAAATCTTGGTCCTTCTCTTGGAGAAAAATTCAATTATGAGAATACTTACAATATGTTGTTTACTGAAGGTAGAAATGGTAAGTTGCTTTCTTAATACTAACATAAATTTTTTGGAGCTTAAAACTTTGGATTAAGAAATCTTGTGATGCACTACGAGAATGTTATTGAAGATATCTTTTTTATGTAAAAATTGTTATATGTGGCCCAATTAGTTATGGTGAATTGTAGGAGAGACACAATCTCTTCTATGAGTTGATTCTTGTGATAGTTTAAGATGGTGGTACCATCATGCATTTAGTATTAAATAATGTATTAGATGTGAGCTTCTTGTTCTTTCTTCCATTAATGTTATGAAAATTCTCTAGATTAAATGTCTTGGGAACTTTATAATTTGGTGATAAAATGTGATGATTTTGTGTTTATATGTTGTGGAACAATCTTGGATTCTCATCCAAGGATTCTTCATACTTTTTCCACTTGAAAGAAGTGATGTATTTAGAGCATAATTCCTTGTGCACATACTTCCCAAACATGGAAAGCAAAGTGAGTATCTAACTCAAATCTTAACACATAATTGTAGATAAGAAATTTCAATGGCTAAGGTTCTTTCTCTCTCTCTATGTGTGTGTGTGTGTGTGTCTAATGTTTCAACCCATTCAAGAAGTGATAACACAAAATAAACCACATTCCATTCTCCTTAAAACAAATTATCTTAGAAGAATATTTGATTGTTGATGAGCCGTGATATCACGTACGTGATATAGCATCCCATCTTATTATCTATAAATAAGTGGTGGCTTCCCTTGTTTTAGCTAGTTAGAATTAGACCCTTAGCTAAACTCTTGCAGTTTTACCATTATAGAGTTAGAATAATTTCCATGTGCCTGCAGTAGGAGTCTTAAAGTGAACAGATCTTTATTTGAGCAAANCGTACACTCAGTACGACCACTTTGAGCATGTGTGTAGCGCTTGGTAACCCAGTAACAATTAGCATTTGGTGATCCCAACAGTGTTACACTAGTTCAGGATGTGTGCGGCAAGTGGGAATGGATACTAGTGTTAGTGAATAGTTAGCGAAAGTTAGCCATTTAGCTCTCTTCATCTTTCCTCATTAGCATAAGACATTAAAAATATAAAAATTTATAAAAATAATATACCTCAAACTTACTTAATGATACAACCATGACAATACAAGTAAGTTTGGAAATACAACGATTGATTGACCTTGAGTGTTCCATTAAGGTGCATAAGCACTTAGTCCTTGGAGTTTGACCGAATCACACGTGAAACACTCATATTCATATGGTTGAGTGTAGGGGTACCTCGCCACTCATCAATTGTCCACCTTTCATCAAGGTGATTAAATCAAAAATGCCAATTCTTTTCATTCTAATATGCAACAAAGTTTCTAGCAATGTAAACAACATTTATCAAGATCTTCCATTGATTAGTAGTAGGTATTCCCTATGCCTAACCATATGAATCACAAGTATGTACATGAAATTTGGTCAAATTTCATAGAGCCCTTCTACCTAAATGACTTATGTCCTAGATAGTCAAACATGAGGTTATTGTTCATTCTCTTCTCAATCATTACTTGTATTAATTCCATCCATATGGCTAAGTGTGATTGAGGTGTAAGATATTTGTATTCATAATTTTATTATTATTTATCTTTAAAAGGATTAAAAGAAGAAGAAATTAACATAGTTAACTTTAAATAATTAATGAATAACAATTCTAAACGTATTTTATCCATTCCCACTTTTCATACATATCCTAAACTTATATTAGTGTCATTGGGTTACTACGTGTTTACTTCTAGGCATACCAAGTATTCACTACTAGGATTACCAAGCATTAGTATATTATGCTCAAAGTGGTTGCACACACATGAATGTTATATTATTAAGTATAGAAAAGTAAACTACATGTAAAATAAAATACTTCTAAGTAAGCTTAATTCTAATCTAAGAGTTGCAATGGAGATAAGAAATCTCGATTTTATTTCCATCATGCAATAATGTCTAGGTAAATCGTGAACTTGAATAAAACTAAGCATACTTAATTCAATCCATGTTATAGGCATTCAAAGGAAAATTTTACTAAGTCCTATGGAAGAAAATTACAAGAGATTCTCTAGAAGAATGACTAATAGGTACCGTAAATACAATATATAACTCATATTTGTAGGGATTTACTATGATTGTAACATCATATTTGTGATAGAGAATCCCAACCTACAACATAGTAGATGAAATATAGCAACTACAATATTGTAAATGAAATATAGTAGATATGATACCATAGTTATCTTGTATAATTTTTATTATTTATCATACTAGAGTTACACAAGATGGAAAAAGCTTATTACAAAAATTATGGGCTGACTAGGACTTAGAATGACTAAAATGACAAGTATGAGTACTACATTACAAAGTGTATTCAAGTGGATTGATGAAGCCCCAAAATTAATTAATTTTAAACATGCAATAGCTTAATTTTTTATTATTTTATTATCTTATCATATTGAAGTACATTGAATTTCTCGATGGTATGGGATATGTGCTGATAACTTTGTTAAGTCTATGTTATCATAGGATACAGTGAGATTGATATGTATCAATAACATATAGATTAGCATAGTGGACTTTGACATATTATAAGGGAAGATGTATTGATCCACATTGCTAGAATTGAATTCTGTTAACACAAATTTTATTGATCTCCACAGTAATAACAACACAAATCAATACCATTGGATCAAAGGAAATTTTGAATTCATCATAGAATGAAGACATATTGATCCATATCACAAAATCTATGAGGATTGATAATTAAGAGAAATTGGCATTACAATATAGACCAATAAGTCCCTATAATAGTATTGATTCATATGGATTTCCTTAATGAAAATTGATGTATCTATCTTATAAATTTTTCTCAAATTTAAGATGTGAACTCTTCCAATATAAAATGGGGAACATCTCATCATAGAAGGGGGATTTTAATATTTAGAAAAACCCACATTAAGTTGAAATCAATTTTTTAATTTTCTTTGAACCATTGTCATGCAGGAATTTGTTGAAGCTTGTAGCAACTATAGACCATTGGAAGTTCCTAGGTGGACTATTGAGGTTGCTACATTGGAAAATAGTAAGCTATAATCATAGATTGGATGATGCATCCCTTGTGATCCTCAAAATTCATATTTTATACTTCATGATTTTAAATTTGATTTAATTATTAAATTTCCATTCTTGAACTTAAGATTAGAAGTTAGGATGGAAATTTATGATTCACCTTATGGGTAAGAGTCATAAGCATGGGATTTGATTGGATTTAAATCTTATTATTTGTTGTCTTTCAACTATTCCTCCATGGATATGACTCATGGGTAAGTCATAGACAAGGTAACATTCCTACAATTAAAGTAATCTAGCCTTGGAATTTGGCTAGCTCATCAATTTGGTGCCATTGTCGAGGAGGCCAGAAAAGTCAATATTCATTAAGGGTTCAGTATGTTTTTAAGATTTATTTTTAGATTTAGAATGGAATCTTCAAAATAGGTACAAAATATTTCTTTTACATTCTTTTTTTTTAGTTTTGAAAATGGTTGCCTTTAATTGTTTTTCATCCAAAAAGAAAAATGAAAAGATAAAGATTGAGGAAAAGAAATAAGAAAGGTCCCAAGAGTTAGTTTCTTTAGTTCATAAAACTAAAGATAGTTATAAAAGGAATGTGATAATAAAAATAGTTTGCAAATTTTTAGGATTAATTGCTCATGAATTTACCAAATAAAAGTGTTCTTATTAAATGACATTTAATAGGCAACATAAAAATTCAACTTGAATTCAACCTCCCTGAAATATTACAAGTTACTATAAATGTATCAAAAATAATTTGAAGCATCCTCAAGAAGAAGAAAGACAATAAATTTTTAAAGGAAAAAATTCTATCAGTATTCTGTTAACTTCTAAAACCCTTGAGACTTCTATAAAACAAGGAATTTCAACTAATAACAAAGAAGGGAATCCAACTGAAATTTTCAACCACGATGAACTAAAAATACAATGTCCATTTTCAATAGCATTGAATCCACTATTAGATATCTTGAATGTTACAATGCAAATAAAAAATTCTAGCTTTAGTTGTAGGTTCCCAAAATTTAAGCTTCAGCCAAATATTAAGTAATATGACCACTATGGGAGGGAGTATCCAACCAATAACTACATTAAATTTTCAAACCCCTCTCACTTCATTAGCTACCTCTATCTCTCTACCAACTCCCATTATGATTTTAATCTTGGGTACCTCTTTTACAATTCAATATCCTTTGCATAAAATATCACCTTCAATTTTACAAAGTTCACTTCCTCTTTCTTTTGGAAGCATAGACTTCAATATTCCATTAGGTTAAGTATTTCAAGGATAGGCTTTATGAAAATTTTTAAATAAAAGAAGATCAATGATTCATGAAGGACTTTTAGTTTTTCCACCAAGAAGAAATGTAGAATTCAAGAAATTACATTTAGTATCCATTTTTAGAGGAACTACTAATGAAGACCTTATAACTCATGTAAGAGAATTTGAAGCCATGATAGCTATGCTAGTACCTCAAGAACAGGATAGGAAAAAAATGATAGCTTTCAAATATACTTTAAAGGATAAAGTTACTTTTTAGCTTAAAAAATTGCAAATCCAAATAGTCTTATGGGATGAATTTATGGCAAAATTTATTCTATGGTTCCTCCCTAATGATAGATTATATGCTCTTAGAAAACAACTTATGAGCTTTACATAGAAAAAAGATGAGGATTAAGAAAACACCTTTGATAGGCTTAAGGATCTATGCCTTTAAAATACCAACCATGAATGTCTAGCATGACAATTAATTCAAATCTGTATAGAGGGGTTATTACCATATTGTAGAAATAATGTAGATTTTACCTTTTGGGGAAATATTTTAAATGTAACACTATAAGTTAGCATGAAAATTTATGATTCAACTTATGGATAATAGCCATAAGTATGGGATTTGATTGGAACTGAATAAAATTGTTTATTATCTACATGATTTCTTTGACTTTCAACAGTTCCTTCATAGATACAACCTATGCATTAGCCATAGATGAGATGACATTCCTATAATGAAAGTAATCTAGCCCCAAAATTTTGGCTAGCTTGTCAATTTGGCAAAAATGAAGGGTGAAGAATTATTGACTCTCTATTAGATCAAAGCAAACATTGGCCAAAACTAGACATCATATAAGGTTGCATCCAACAAACTAAGAAATTAACTAGAAATGTTGATGAATTATCAATATTAGTGAAGAAACAATCTTATTTTTCTTAGGAGGAAATTTGTAATTTATGTGAAAACAAGCAACATGACATCACAACTTTTCTAGCCTTGGTTTGTTGTAATGAAGAAATTCAAGAATTAGTAAGAGCTTTTCAACAAATAAGGAATTTATCTTCTTTACCATTTTAGCCAAGACCATTTTACTAATAATCATCACCAATTCCTCAAAATAATTATAGCTTACTTTAAAATCCGGTTAATGAGTAATTGGATTGCTTAACTTAAGTTTTAATGGCTTTCATAGAAGAGAATAGGCAATTTGTAGCTGAAACAAGAAGAAATTTCAAGACTTAACTAAAAGAAATTTACCTTATTAGACTAAACCAAACCCACAAATCAAAGGAAAGCCAAAGAGCAATTACATTTTATCCCTACAAGAAGTGGGAAAACCATTGAACCTATGCATATTAAGAAAGTTATATTTAAATATAAATTTTAAGAGGCACAAAGAGAGCATCAGTCATATGAAACACTTGTATTGGAAAAGGAAGGAAGTAAAGAACCATTGAACAAAGGAGAATAGCCTTCAACATCTCCATCATCCTTAAATAGAAAGATAAATTCACCACCATTCCCTAGATGTCTGTAAGAATAATTTTTCACTAAGGCACATATGAAGAAAATGTTTAAAGAATTATATTTACATATTATCCTTGAGCATGTTGTAAAGAATACACCAATTTATGCCAAATATTTGAGGGAATTAAGTACAAAAAGAAGGAAAGAAGAGATCCCTAGACAAGTATATTTGGTTGATAACTTATCTTAACTCATAAAAAGTTGTGAAATTCCAAAATACCAAGATTCGGGAGTTCCAAATATTCCCATAAAAATTAATGGAAAGTGTCTTAAAAATGACTTATTAGATTAGGTGCTAGAATTAATATCATGCCACGTATAATGGCTAAGACACTAGACTTGGAAAATATCAAGAGAGTAAACATGTCAATATCCTTAGTGGATGGCTCAACTGTTAAACCTATAGGAGTAGTAGAAGATTTAATAATGGAAGTAGAATAGGAAAAATACCCCATGGATTTTGTTGTGTTAAAAGTAAAAGATCCAAATTATTTTTCAATTATTCTAGAAAAACCCTAATTAGCAACAACCAATGCAATTATCAGTTGTAGATCGAGGTAACTCTAGTTAACCTTTGCCAATCTCACATTTACGCTTAATATATTTCATAAAGCAAAGTAGGATAGAATAAATCAAGATATTAAAGAAGCTAGGATGCTTTATACAATACCAACATCTATCATGGCTATGGATAGGGAAATATTAGCTCTCAATAATTTTGAGGAGGGATCCTTAGATTCTTCCACAATAGAACTTCTTGGATCAAATTTTAAATTTGGGATCAGGAAGTATCAAAGATACCATTCAACTACCAATTAATGATTCTCTAGAAATTTTTGAACTACCTAAAACCCTTAAGTACATTTTCCTTGATGAAAATAAACCATTAATAATAAATTTTCATCTATCCAACAATCAAAAAAATAAATTAATTAAGTTTTTAAAAAGAAAATCCAAGGCATTTGCATGAAGCTATGAGGATCTCCACTAGGGAATTTCATACAACATATGACAACATTATATTTATCTAGAAGACAATGTTAAACTAGTTAGAATTCATCCTAGATGAATCAATCCAACCTTGAGGAAAATCATTAAAGATGAAATTTCTCAACTTGGGAAGGAAGGAATTATTTATCTAATCATTGATAGTGAATGGATGAGCCCTATCATGGCAGTACCCAAAAAGGGAGGGAAATGGTAAGTTTGTGTAGATTATAGAAAACTTAATCAAAGCACTAAAAAACATCATTTTCCTCTACCATATATAGATTAGATTTTGGAAAGATTAGAAGGGAATGTATATTATTATTTTTTGGATGGGTTTAGTGGTTACAATCAAATAGTTATTGCACCAGAAGATCAACATAAAATAGCTTTTACATACCCATATGGTACCTTCACCTATAGATGAATGATGATTAGTCTTTGTAATGCACTTGCTATCTTTCAAAGAACAATGATATCAGTATTTTCTGATATATTAGAGGAGTACATGGATGACTTTTCATTATATGGAGATACATATGAACAAAAATTAGATCAATTAGAATATGTCTTGGATAGATATATAGATAAAAACTATTAAGTTAGGAAAATATTCATTTAATGATAACAAGTACTGTCATTTTATGATATGTAATCTCTATGGAAGAAATTAAAATGGATGATGAAAAAGTAAATATGATTTCTATACTTTCAGCCCCAAGCAATTTAAAAATACTTTGGTCTTTCTTAGGTCATGTCAAATATTATAGATGCTTTATTAAGGATTTATTAAGTATTACTAAACCTCTTTAACATTGGAGAAAGATGTTCCCTTTACATGATATGGAGATTGACAAAAAGCATTCTCTAAACTTAAGGAAAGAGTAACTACTACTCCAAGTTCTTAATTCACCTAATTGGAACTTTCCTTTGACTTAATATGTGATGCTAGTGACATAGCTATTAGGGTAGGTTTTGGCCAACACATAGAAAATAAGCCTAGTGTAATTTACTATGTTTCGAAAATTTTAGATCAAGCTTAAGTAAACTACACAACTATAGAAAAGAAACTTTTGGCAATTGTATATGCACTGGATAAGTTTAGACATTATTTAAAAGGATACAAAACTAGGGTATTCACTAATCATTCAGCCATAAAATTTATAGCTAATAAAAAATAACAAACTGCTAAGATTATGTGGTGATGTCTTTTACTCCAAGAATTTGATTTAGAAATTCTAGATAAAAGGGGGAGAGAAAATGTTATGGAAGATAATATTTCTAGAGTAGAAACTCTAGAAGAACATAGGATAGGAGGATTGTTTAATGATAACTTCCTATAACAACTCTTTTTAGTAAAAAATGATCTATGGTTTATAGATATAGCAAACTACTTAGGCATAATGAAAGCACCAACTTAATGGAGTAAGAAGGAAAAGAAATCATTTCTAAAAAGTATCTTAAAGTATATTTTGAATGAACCATATCTCTATTGAATATGTAGAGATGAAGTGTTAAGAGGATGTGTTGTAGAAAAGGAACAACAAGAAATCCTCTGGATGTGTCATGATAACCTTAGAGGTGGACATATTAATAGTGGTAGAATTGCTATAAAAATACTACAAAGTGGGTTTTATTAGTCCAAAATTTTTAAAGATTATTATATATATGTCCATAAATGTGACCAATATAAATGCTTAAGGGAAATGACTAGGATACAAGAATTCCCACTTAATTCCATCTTAATAATAGAACCTTTAATGTATGCAATATAAAAATTTTAGAACCATTCCCATATTCCAATGGATGCTAGTATATTTAATTATGTAAAGATTATGTTACCAAATGGTTAGAGGCTAAAGCTACTCAAAAAAATGATGTTAAGGTAGTTATAGCTTTCTTGAGAGAGCACATTTTGACATGATTTGGGACTCCATGTGTAATGATTAGTGATCAAGAGACTCATTTTGTAAATAAAATAATGGACAAATTTCTTCAGGCTTTTGGAATCCAACATAATATGGTCATTTCCTATCATACAAAAACTAATGATTAAATTGAAAATACTAATATAATCATTCTAAAGATCTTAACAAAAATAATTTATACTAAAAATAAAGATTGGTCTAGAAAATTACAAGATGCACTTTGGGCTTATAAGATTACTTATAAACCAAACTTAGGATATTTAACTTATTAATTAATTTATGTTAAATAGTGTTTATTGCCTATTGGAATAAAATGCTGATGAATCATGATTCATTAGGCTTTGATAATGAACCTGTGATATTGGATCCATGATATCAGGTATGCGATATCGTGACCTAAATAACGATATCAGATACATGATATCATGATTCCTGTGCAAGCCTATAATTACACCCTTAGGCACATAGGAGAAGAAGTTTAGCAAGTAGTCTAGTTAGAAGTTAGTTTTCATTTTTAGTTCTTCTCAACCCTTTCCCCCAGTGCATGCCCGCAGTGTGATGATTGTAATTGTACAACACCTTTATTCGAGTGTGACATACTTGGACATGTACATGACTAGAAATTAAGATCGAGATTACTTCAACATTGTAGCATTCACTTAGTTTAATTATTTACTTATTTTATTAATTAATACTTCTTTACCCTCAACTCTTATCCCTATTACTAAACGTGGAATGAGTACAACTTAATCACAAGCATTTAAGTGTGACTACTTGGTATCCCAATAGCATACCTAGGATATGTGCTTGGTAATCCTAGTAGTATTTGTACACGAGGTTCAAGATATGTACATATGAGTAAGGAATGGATGCTCATCACACTTAGGCTAGCTTATATTCTCTTCCCCTATGTCCTATTAGTTAGACTCTCTCTCTCTCACTTTCTCCTAGCTTAATTAAAGTTATTTTCCATTGCTTGTAGGAGTAGCGCTAGTTTAGGAACACATCATACACCTCACTCTAGACTAAACCATATGTGACAAAGAAAATATTAGTCTAGGTGGGAAGATAGCGAACTGCAATCAATGAGTAACTATCTAGATACCACAACTAGCTTGTCTACAAAGTTCGATTGAATCATGCATGAAATGCTCATATTTGTATGGTTGAGTTTAGGGGTACCTAGCCACTCATCATTGGCACCATTGTCAGGGATGATGCTAGTTATTTAGATTAGTTATATCATACAAGCTTGCTATAACAAAGTATTCATGATATATATCTTAGAAAAGAAATTAATTTTATTTAAGTCACACAAAAATTTACAACCATGTCTCTCTCACAAGACTATGATAATGCAACAACTAGTAAGGGAATTCATTGGAGAACCAATGAATTATATGATGATGAAGATGAAGTTTGGAGTACTCAATCTGATGTAGGGGTCTCCTATGAACGTAAACAAAGACAACATTGTCCCAACTCACAAATGCATAACCTACCTAGTGACGATGAACCCCTACAAGCCACGATGAGCCTAATGTAGATACAAGAGGCTATTCGAATATCCCGTAGGCATCGCAAGGAAAGCCATCTACCCAAGCTTGATTTAAATTTTTTTTTTCAAATTCTTAGGAGGTTAAGATTTGGATCCACAACATCATCTACAAGCCTTCCATGATGTCTATGCATGGAACAATATTGATAATGGGTGGAAAAAACTTAAGCTCTTTTCTACAACAATCGTTGGCCAAGAAAAAGTATGGTATAGGTCCCTAAAACCAAAATCAATTTGATGTTGGCCAACAATGGTAGAACACTTTAATGAAAGATATCAAACTTATGTGAGAGTGTTAGCCTTGAATAGACAAATCCAAGAGTGGAAACAAGCGTAACAAGAACCCTTGGACATGGCCTTAGAAAGATATTATGGATTGTTAAACAACTGCCAAAGCCATGGGTTCTCTGAGGAAAGGCTAATGTGCCATATCATAGATGGGCTTCATAATGAAATAAGGGAAACCTTAGGGATGTATTCCTGAGAACAACTATATGAGCTATGAACCCACCAATTTCAAGAGCTTATTAAGTGCGTAGAAAAAGAAGAAGGAGAAATGGCTAGATGGGAGAATGTTGAAAAATCTCAATGGGACCAAAATCTTCAATCAACAAGGGCCTATGATTATGCAGAGGAGAAATCAACTCATCTCAAGGAGTTGGAGACATCTTTGTCAACATTGGAATCATTAAATGAAATTGAGGAAAAGATCAATAAAATGATGGAATGGATACATGAAAAATGTGGAGAATGTGCCAACATTGTTGGAGGTAGAGTTATGACGAACCGAGAAGTAGGACAAAATACCACTAGATAATCGAAAAGAAGGGTAGAAGAGAATAAGAACTTAACTTCCAATCATACGTATCAAGGCAAAATTTTCCTATATGATCACGCCAAGGGCTAGTGCCCAATCTTGTTACATTTACATGACCATTGGGAATGATTGTTACATCTAGAGTTCATACAGAAATACTATTTTCGCTCATAGTTGCAACAATCCCAATCATGGGGGAGGCCACCCCCAAACTAGTCATACCCTTCATACTATCCGAACCCAAATGCTTATCAAGTTCAACATCTTGATTCCCCCATCGGGTCAACATCCTCTATCTCAGCACATTATCATCCTCCTCCTCAATACCATCAACCCATATCCTCTCCAACAGGACCATCACCTCATGTGTTCTACACTCCTCAATTTCAATATTCTCATTCTTCACCTCCTTCTATATTGCCACCAATTATACCCAAAGGATTTGCACCACAATAGCAACCCATAAACGTTACTTGTGCTACTACTGCTAATAGTAGTGGGAAACCTCCACAACATTGAAGGTGTCCCTTCTTTAGACATGACCATAATAAGGGATAGCATAGTTTCGAGACCACTACATCCTCCAACTCAGCACAAGTTCAACATTGTGGTGCATCTTTCTTCTTTAACCCAATGCCTCGTGTTATCTTATTAGGGCCACTAATCACTACTCCAACAACCATATGACCCAATGAATATAGCCATGTAGGGAGACATATCAATCCTTGCATACCATCTTACAATCACATGTGTCATAGTGGGTGAACTCCTTATCAATCAACCACATCTTATAACTTGCCCCACTATGTCAACATTAATCAAGTATGTGAACCCCAGTTTGGGTGCATTCTAACCACCACATAAAAAGACACCTAGTGGTTTGGGTATGATCAGGTCCCAATATTACCAACATGCAAGGATCCCAACCTTCCATTTATTAATCCTAGCCATGCTTAACTATTTAGTTATGGGGGGTATCCTCCATTCTAACAAGTAGGATTAATAAATGTTTTTTCTTTTCTTTAGTTTTAAAATTTTTTGTTTTCCAATTTTTCATTTTTCAATTTATTGTTTTATCTTTTTATCTTTATATCTTTTTATAAGTAATCTTACGTACGAATAAAGCACTTATGTGACTCGTTGGTTTAGGTGTTTTTCTCTATTATCAAGTCTCACGTGACTAATTATTTGGATAGTGAGCCCACAACATCCACTCATCCATTCTATTAATAAGAATGGACCTCTTATTAATATCAGGGCTGTGCTATCGGGTACGTGATGTCATGTGCACAAAAACTATATATATGGACCCCCTTGTGCATGTCAACATCATTCTCAACTGTTCACATGGGGGAGTTTTTCAAATTTTCTTCCATGAATTACGACTTGCGCACCTCTTAGTCTACCAGCCATAGCTCACTCGCTAGTGCTCCGATTCTCATTTCGGTTGAACCTACCTCAACCTAGAGTGTTTAGCTTAGTCATGAGGGAGGGGTACACTACAAATTATGCATAAATTTTTCAAAATTCGTCATTTCCTGAAAGATACTATAAAGGGTAATTAATTATAAAAATGATAAACATGTTTCCAAAAACAATCTT
Organism: Gnetum montanum; assembly: GCA_015680685.1. Lineage (NCBI taxonomy): Eukaryota > Viridiplantae > Streptophyta > Gnetopsida > Gnetales > Gnetaceae > Gnetum > Gnetum montanum. The sequence continues at coordinate 219,779 of MNCI01003240.1, forward strand.
ACCTCCTCACCTATACTGGGAAAATAAAATTTTGAAGCCACCTAATCAAATTGGGCCTAACATTAAAAATTTTAGGGGACATTTTCACAAAATTTCTTAACTATGAATCACATGGAATAAGAGACAAATTCATTAAGGCAAGAAGTAAGGTATAACTTAACTTTTGTAAACAAACTTACTAATGATTGGCCCCATGTGATTGCAGATGGCCCCTAAATGTGGATAACAAGAAGGACCCTCTCAAGGTGTGTCCAAGCAACCAAAAAGAGGTAGAGGTGAGGCATCTCTTGAGAAATGTGCAGAGTAGAAGTCATAATCATTTAGCATCCATTAAGAGACTCCTACTACTGTGCAATCAGGATAGGCAGAAGGAGGAGCTCCTGAAGTGCTCAAATAGGGACAACACCTCACATTGTTCCCGGAGTATGTTCAGGCCATCCATGAAAAGTACACGTCAGTAGCAGTTATTGTGGAATTGAATTTTAGACCTTTCACAAATTTTTCTCCTAAGGCTATTAGGGACCAACTCAAAGGGTTCCCATTAGGGCCTATCCTCTCTAAAAGTGGTGCCTGGTACTTAGGAGAAACGTACCAATTTTGGCACAATAAAGAAGAAGGCACCATAGTTGATATAGGTGGTGTATCTGTAGATTTTTTTACCAAGGCCATTTCAGAAGTCTTAAACCTTTTGAATACAGGGCCAAAAGTTGCTCACTTGCCCACTCGCTTTGATGTTGATGCACAAAGAATTTGGTTGAAAAGGATGTATGGCAAGGAGGACAAGACATATGGAGAGTTGATGTTGGAACAGAGAATATACTTTAAGATTTGCACTTATCACATCTTCCCCATGAAAGGATTAAACAAAATCTCAAGCTATGCAGTAAGAGGACATGAAATATTGATGGGTAAGGTTAATGCTAACCTTCCCCATTTGTATCTCATGGAGATCTTAAGGTAGTTTGAAGAATGCAAGATAGGGAAGTTCACGTTGCCGTTCCCTTGTCTCATTAGGAAGCTGTGAAAGCATGCTGGAATTTTGGGGTACACAAATGACGTCCCCAGAAGAGCACAAAATGCTTTGTTTGCTAAATTGCTGAAGCCACCAACTCCAATGAAAAGTGTTGGTGAGACACTAGAGCCAGAGCAAGAATAGACAACTCCCAAGCACAAGACCTAATCAACAACAAGAAGCAGGGCCCAACACTAGCCAATGAGACCAACCACTACCATTGTTGCAGGATTATCAACCATCGATGAGCCATCTCAAGGCCATTGCTGAGATGGTCAGTTGGGGAAGTCATGATGATGCTAATCTCTTTCATGTCATTGAAGACATTGTATGGCCCACATTTTCCATAGATCGTGCATGGGGTGAAGTGTCCATCCAAAGAGGAGGAGGGGAGACACATTGGTCATAACAGATTTTAGGAAATGTTACATCTTTCCAAGTACAATTAGAAATCGGTGAAGGGGCCACAGTATTGGTCATGAAGCGCCAAGATGCAGTGGGAGCCATAAAATTGATCAAAAACCATATCAAAGATTCCTTCAATGTCCTTGTTGTGCTATTGGTATATTTCATAGGAGCACACAATGCTCAAACTCTGGCCGATCCCTTGATGACTCCTATAGAACATGAGGATGTCTTTTACTAGTTGTTGTAGATAGGACAAGTAAAGACATCCTTTTTTGACATCCCACAAGATGTCACAACAACTCAATTAGACCTCATCTCCATCAAGGGGAAGTTGTTCATGGTAGAGATCAAGGCCAAGCATGTGGAGATGGAGTTGGAAAGACTCCAAGAGAGGCTCATCACCTTGCAAGATGCATAGCGGGACCCATCTCAATTCATTCCCATAGACCAACTAGATTATTTTAGAATGGAGTAACTCAATAAATTATTGGTGGATAATAAAAAAGTGGTAAAGGAGAAGGAGAAGGCCAATTGGGATGCTTCCAAGGCATAAGTGCAACCATACGTGCACGTCAAAGCACTCAAGGCCTTACAGGAACAGAATAAACAACTTGCCACTAACAATCTTCGGCTGACCACTATGGAGAAATAGAAGAATGTTCTCAAAGAAAATTTTTAGCAGTTACAAGATTAGCTAGTCAGGGTTAACCAAGACATGAATTGCTTGGCTAGAGAGATTTTAACCCTCTCAATGGAGGAGGTACATGAAATCCATCAGAAGACAACCATTGAAATAAGCATGTGGTAAAATGAGGCCAAGCGATACAAAAAATTAAAAGAGAATTTTAGAGATTAGGTGGGGAAGTACAAGAAAATCATTGAGAAATAGATCCATATGGCCAAGGCCCACATTAACACCTTTAGTGCTTAGCACACTAATTGGCGAGCCATATTGGACATATATGCATTCATCCACCAAGCAAAGCTCAAAAGTTGGGACCTACAAATTCAAGATCTTATAGAGTACATGGAACTAGAAAACCTTCAATATGCCAATCTAGCCATGTTGATAGCAGGATTCCTGAGAATATAGCTAGAAAAGGAATTAGGTACCACCTACATCAAATATGAAACACAATTTGTGGAGCACAAGAAAACATTGCAAAGGTTAAAAGTCATAAATTTTGAATTGGAGGTGGTCAAGGCTAGCTACTAGGGGTAGAAAGATGTCATGAAAGACTTGGCTCGATGGCTTATAGATCTCCAAGGGTACAAGGATAAAGCTTGAGCCTATGAGGAGGAACAACAGTTGTTTGCAACCTGGTATGTCAAAGCAAATTAGATGTTCCCGCAACTACCATGTCCATGGGAAGTGCCAACTCCATGAAACATTGGAGCATCATCATGGATGGCATAGGACCCCCAAACTAAAGAGGAAAAGCTCTAGGCACCCCTTTAAAGCCATAAAATTCCAAAACCTAGAGCACAAGACAAGGGAAAGTGACCCATGGAGGAGCCACCGCCACCTGGAATCACATGAGTTCCAATAAAATTTTGCAATTTTATAATTTTATGTTTGTGTCCCAATTTTGTTGTATTTAATTCTCCACTAAGGCATGAATAAATTCCTAGTTAGTCAATACTCCCATACCTATCCACTATGTAATCAATGGGGCTTGCTCTCATTTTGTTCTCCTCGAGGATGAGTTTTCATTCAGTCATGGGGGTATGATGAATCATGATTCATTAGGATCTGATAATGAACCTGCGATATCAGATCCATGATATCAGGTATGCAATATCACAACCTAAATAACGATATCAGGTACACGATATAATGATTCCTGTGCAGGCCTATAAATACACCCTTAGGCACATAGGAGAAGAAGTTTAGCAAGTAGTCTAGTTAGGAGTTAGTTTTCATTTTTAGTTCCTCTCAACCCTTTCCCCCAGTGAATGCCCGCAGTGTGATGATTGTAATTGTACAACATCTTTATTCGAGTGTGACATACTTGGACATGTACATGACCAGAAATAAAGATCAAGATTACTTCAACATTGTAGCATTCACTTAGTTTAATTATTTAATTATTTTATTAATTAATACTTCTTTACCCTCAACTCTTATCCCTATTACTAAACGCGTAATGAGTACGACTTAATCACAAGCATTTAAGTGTGACTACTTGGTATCCCAGTAGCATACCTAGGATATGTGCTTGGTAATACTAGTAGTATTTGTACACAAGGTCCAAGATGTGTACATATGAGTAAGGAATGGATGCTCATTGCACTTAGGCTAGCTTAGATTCTCTTCCCCTATGTCCTATTAGTTAGACTCTCTCTCTCTTACCTTCTCTTAGCTTAATTAAAGTTATTTTCCATTGCCTATAGGAGTAGCACTAGTTTAGGAACACATCATACACCTCACTCTAGACTAAACCATACGTGACAAAGTAAATACTAGTCTAGATGGGAAGATAGCGAACTACAATCAATGAGTAACTATCTAGATACCACAACTAGCTTGTCTGCAGAGTTCGACTGGATTGTGCATGAAATGCTCGTATTTGTATGGTTGAGTGTAGGGGTACCTAGCCACTCATCAAATGCCAATCACTAAGATTAGCACATTAACTCAATTTGGATGAGGAAATGAATCAAGACTTTAGAATGACCCAACTACATGAGCTTGACAAAGTATGCATGCATGAAGTTGATGAACAAATAATAGTTAAGAAACAAATCAAGTGTATGCATGATAAAAAAATACTAAAGAAGAATTTCTTAGAAGAAGATAAAGTGTTATTATATAATATGAGATTACATAAATTTATGGAGAAATTAACAACTCAGTGGAAAGGCCCATACCTAGTATTATAACCCCATAGCAATAATAGTGTCCTAATTGCACCCATAGAAGATCTATCTACCACACTCATAGTAAATGGTCAAAGACTTAAGCATTACAATCAATATCAAATAGCAGAATCAGGAGAGGATGAGTTAGTACAATTAAGTGATCCTGATTATCCCATAGAGGAACCATGTGGTGAAAAATCTCAAGTAGAAATTAAATTTATAGAGAGTAATCTTAAGCAAGAACCTTATTCCATAATATAAAAATAATTAAGGGATAACCAATAGTATATAACTTTCATTTTGAAAAGTGTAAAGGATAATAGGAAGTTCTATTATTAGGTGGAATTATAACAAATTTAGTAGCATTATGTCTAGAATGCAAAGGAGAAGGACAACACCTCCTACCTTGAGATAGATCAATTTAAGTCCAAAATCCATCTAAGGGTGAGTCTTATAGTAATAAAAAAAATAAATTACATACAACAAACTCTAGTGTTTTCTAGAGAACATTCCTTAGATACAAGTTTGATGAGTCAAGGAATGAAATAGATAAGTATAGGCTAATGTTTATAAGTGAATAGTTTCTATTGGTTACATAATTGGACCATCAACGATAACAAATGCATGTTATATTTGGTCTAGAATCTAAGGTGGTAAAGTTGTCTAATGAAATAAGATCAGCACCGACATCAGAAATCCATATAATTGAAAAAATAAAAAATGAAATTGGCTCCCACAAGAATCTCATGATGGAAGTAAGTCGAGTATACATATTCTTTTAAAAAAAATAGTTTTGATGGAAAATAAAGAAAAAAATATTGAAAAGAAGAGTAAAATAAAGAGAAAATGGCCCCAAAAGAGCCTTCAACCATGAGCAAAGCCACACTCCCATAAGAATCTTATAGTTGGGTTGATTCTACAAGCTCACATTTCCAAGCATCCGATAAGAATCCCCTTCTATGAGCAAAGTGCTTATGGATGGAGCAGCAATCACAACTATGGATGCCATCACTTTTGAGTTAGGATATTACATTGTACAAAACTCTATTGATTTATTCAAGTAAGCACTTGAATACCCTCACCTATAACCATTTCCCTTACTTGGCTTTACTATGTCTCTTAGCTTATGTTACTTCATATCCTTAGGAATGCTCTTCTTTTTTTCTTAAGCTTTTATTTGTTATTTTAATTAAGTATTTTTCATTTTTATTTTACTTCTCATTTTTTAATTGTATCCATCCATTATTCTTCAAACTACCAACTATCATATCCATAGGTAATTAAAACTCTTTAATTTTTTAATTATTTCCCAACATGTCTTCCATAGGAGTGAGATGTTGTGATTCATACTATGGTTAAGCACTATGGATACTAACAATTGGAAGATCCAAGTTTACCTATGGATTATGCATAGTGGAGAATATATAAAATCCATGGCACTTTTTCTTTTGTTCTATTCTTCTAGCTAGTCTTTAGTATAATTCCAAATAATCCTAATAATTTCTCTAATATACCTAGACTAGGGATATCACCTAGATTAATTGGAGAAGGGTTAGGGGGGAAACAAATTGATACCAAAAAAATTGAATAGGATAGTATGGTACAAAAATCCAAGATCAAGTTAGGGAATAAATTTTCTAAAATAAATACATCTTGGATCATTAAAACATAGGAAAGGTAGAAACCTTGAGATTGTAAGTCATCCTTCTAATAAATGAAGAAAACCTTGTAAAGAGATGTTTTAGCCCAAATACTTCTATGAAGGGCCTTCCTAGTCAAGTTATATATGAATTCTTATCCTCTATAATAATGTCTAATGATAGGAAGTGGAAGAAGGAAGTAATGTTATTAATCAATTGGCTCAATAAAATTATTCTTTTTAATTTGAGTTATATCGATATGTATCATAGAGTATGAATATCCATAATGGGAAAATATTATCTTATTTAGAGACATCACTAAGTTGATGTCTATAGATACACTGGAAAATTGAAAACCTTTAAGGTCTCAACATATTGATAAATATTAGGATAACAATGTCTCGAGATATTATTTATTGAAGCAAATTGATTCTATGATTCTAATTGATAAGGGAAGAATTAACACTTAGGTTATAAAAAATATATTGATTTAATAAATCTAGTCTAATATTTATTAATACTAAGATATTGATCCTCATTGACCTAATCAATATAGTTTGATAAAGCAAAATTTTCCATGAGATCCTTGTAGTTGAACAACATGATTGCAATGAGTATTGATATTTAATTATATAGTGATATCAATAAAATTTGAGGGGATCTATAAAGTTTGATAATAGAAAACTTTTCTAAGGGCCTCATTTCTAAATAGTGTGACCATGATGAAGTTTAATATTTAATTATATGATGATGTTGATTTAGGTCGAGTTGGTTGATTAAGTTGTATACAACGAAAAATACATATATGGAACTTATTGATTTTTCTCACAATTGTAATGAAGTTTAATCCTTCTATTATTATATTATATCAAAGTTGCTATAAATATTGATATGCTTAAAGAGTAAAAAAATATAACTTAAACAGTAATATAGTGGTCCAAAAACAAAATGGCACCACCCATGGGGATAAATTTTATTCCTGTAGAACCATCCTTTTCTTGCACACCCATAAAATTTATCCCCATGGGTGGTGCCATTTTTTTTGGACCACTACATTACTATTTAAGTTATATTTTTTTACTCTTTAAACCTTTTTTGGCACTACCATCGCTTTCTCCACTCTTGCTCTCTCATTCTTCCAAGCTACAACTAGACCCAAGAGCCTTGGCTAGGGATTAGGATCCATATCACATAAGCACTGCCTTTGTAGATACTAGGTAAGCTTCATCTTGCTAGCTTACGATACGTTCTCATTTTATTAGATAAATAATGATGTTTTCTTTCCCTCCCAAAAATTTTAATGTGCAAGTAGGGTATAAATGGTAGAATCATCCATCACTGAGTAATAAGAAAATGTTAGTATGGGACTTATTGAAAAAATTGATGATAATTTCTACATGTTTAATTTTCTTATCATCTTGTAGGCACCCATGAATCAAATACTAAAAATTGCTTCATACCATGCTAAGGTAGACTACACTAAGTGGTTTTACCATACTAATGTAACCATCCATTAGAAAATTTAGGTAATGGATTATGGGGCATTCATTAGACCCCCCATTGATTTTTTTTACCAAGAGAAAATCCTACAATTCTAGTGGAATCTAAAGCCTCATCTCACCAAGGTAGATCCTCTAGAATGCTACCTAATTTCCTCACTAAGAAAGACTAGGGTTAAATTCATGGTAGCATAGCTCAAGAAGTGGTTTAGCCAACCTATTAGTAGTAAGGAAAACTTCAATATAAACGACAACATGAAGGAAAAGTATGATCTTTCCACTAGTTCATAGGAGAGTCTAATTCCAATAGGATTCAAACCTAGGGATTTTACTTTCTGAATCTACATCCAAAGAACCACGTGATGACTAGGATGATCATCACCAAGGTCTTGTGATCAATGAACACCACCTACATCTTAAGCCCAGCCCATCAGGTCATTAAGGCCTTGAAATATAGTGAAGATGCCAACTTCACACACCTACTGAGCATGTACATGATGTATCATTAGAGTGATGATGCACTTAAATTATGTTCATTTTTTATTTCATTCATCTTGTGGAAGTTGAGCCCTTTAGAGGCCCATACTAGCATGAAGGTAACCCATATTATCCTAAGGAAGGATAGCTTCATGCAGTCTCTTAAGATTTACACCAAAGTTAATCCTTTTGTCATGGAATTCGACGACATGGGATTCATGTTGGCATCATAGGTCAATGAGATGTGGGAACTTTGGGAGGATATGAAAATGCAACTCTAGGATGTAATGTTTAACTAGAAGAAGATCTTGACCATATTGGAAAGGGTTAATTCTACTCTCACTGTAATGGACAAGAGAATCACTAACATTAAAAAGAACATGCACCCACAAATTTAGGATGATGATGAGGGGGATGAACCCTCATATTTTGAAGATGATATGGAGGTGGATGGAGAATTTGAGGTTTGATTCTTATGTATGTATATCTATTTTTGGGTTAGAGAGGCCATTTTGTATTTAAATTCTAGACTTGAACATGTTTGATTTTTGTTCATAATATGTACATAATCTCTTTGGCAATGAACTTAGATTATGGTGACTAGTTGATATTTAATTTTGAAGTTTTTCTTTATAATGTGAATATTATTCTAGTTGGTATAATTAGGCTGAAATGTTTGCTTTAGTAAGAAACACTTTTGTGGAGTTAAAATGAAATTAATAACTATGATTTCATGGTATTATGGTTAGGCTTGGTGAATTTTGGGCTATGAAAGGAGATTATTGGTAATGTAATTTAGAATAGACAATAGCATGTATCTTTCTATATATATACCTATTGGGGATATTATTTTTCTCTATTAGCTAGGCATTGGTCAAAGGCTTATAGGGGGTTGTGATGAACCCCAAAATTTGCTTTAGTTTTAATGTGAAATAACTAAAGTTTTTTATTATTATTTTATCATATCAAAGTACATCGAATTCCTCAATGATATGCAATATGTTCTAATTACTTTATTAAATCTATGTTATTTCAAGATATTGTGAGATCAATATGTATCAATAACATATCAATTGACATAGAAGATTTCATCATATTTCAAGGGTAGACATACCAATCCACATCACTAGAGTCAACTTCTATCAACCTATATTTTATTGATCCCATAGAAATAATAATAAAAATTGATACCACTGGATCAAAGTAAATCTAGAATTTTCCATAAAATAAATACATATATTTCCATGTTGCAAATGCCACATGGATCGATAATTGAGAGATACCACCATTGTGATACAAATCGATCATTTGCTACAATAGTATCAATCCATATCGATTTCCTTGATAAAAATTGATATGTCTATTTTGTAATTTTTTTCTAAATTTAAGTTGGAAGATATTTGAGTATAAAATGAAGAACAGCTCACCTAAGAAAGGGGATTTCAATACCTAGGAGAACCCATGTTAACTTGAAATCAATTTCTTAATTTTCTTTGAACAATTGTCAAGCTAGGCTTTGTTGAATCTTATGGAAATGATAGATCAATGGAAGTTCATAGGTGGGTTGTTGAGGTTACTGCATTGGGAAATAGTAAGGTAGAATCACAAATTGGGTGATGTCTCCTTTGTGATCCTCATAATTCATGTTTTATACTTTATGATTTGAAATTTTTTTTAATTACTAAATTTCCATTCTTGAACTCAAGATTAGAAGTTAGGATGGAAATTTATGATTAGGCTTATGGGTGACAATCATAAGCATGGGATTTAATTGGATTTGGATCTAATTGTTTATTGACTTATGATTTTTTTGTGTTCCAACTATTCTTCCATGGATACAACTCATGGGTTAGTCATAGATGAGGTGACATTCCTACAACAAATGTAATCTAGCTCCTTAGAATTTGGGCTAGCTCATCATGGATGTATTGGAAAGTGACAAAAATACTGGATAGACATCAAATTTTAAAAATCTATAGAAGTCTTTAAAAATCCATGAATAATGAATCCTCATATTAGGTTGCTATTTTGGTGCTTCTTTTTTATGTATAACGTTTTAAAGGGTGGGCTGAAATTTCTCCTTATCATCCCATGGTCTAGTAAACATGTGATGTTTGAGCTTTAATTATTATATATGTTATTCATCTAAGGGCATATCTTTTTGTGTCCTTTGGGACTCTTCCTTATCTTGTAAAAGACCTTCAATCTTAGACATTTCTTTTGGCAACATCTATAATCACCAAAGGATCATTGTTAATTTTGGCAATTTTTTCTTAATGATTAACACATTTTGGATCCTTGGTTGGATCATACTTAGTAAAAAGTTAGCATTTAGGCTCAAGGTTATTATAGAATAACGTTCCCAAGTATATAAGTTAACTAAAATGATAAATTTGTTTAAGTCATTTTAATTATTTTTATTATTAGTTACTATCATGTTTAAAAATTGAATGTTAGAAAGAATTTTTAAAAATTACATCATTAGCCCCCATGACAAATGCTCCCAACTTCTAAAGTTTATAAAGTTTCGAATAATTGAAATAAATGATTTAATTTTCAAGATATTGCAAATGCATTGAACTATTAAAAACATGTGGATACAAAATGTTCAATAAATATTGAATCTATAGGAATGAGCAAAAAGAGATGTTCTTTAAATAAATTAATATAAAACTAATATGATGTTTCAGAACATCATCACAAGGAGTCTATAGGCACCCTAGATGATGAATGGTTGTTCAAGTGAAACACCATACGCATGTGTGGGATTGTCTAAAGATTATGCAAACTACAAAAAAAATTTACTAATAAACCATGGTCTGAGGTAGTGAGGTAAGAGAAAATGGAGTAATAGAATGGTAGAAAGAGATTGGGAGAGGAAAATCCACATCATAGCCACACAAGATCGTTGGTGAAATGCATGATTAAGATGATTTAATACTAATCCATCCTAAGTCTAGAGAAAGTCCATATTAATAATAGTCAACTCACATTGATGTATTTCTCCTTTCCTATAATCACAAGTCCCTGACAACCACAAAGGAAAATCATCACTCTAAGAAAAGAAGAGAAGAGAAGAATGAACTAGTTAGGAAGAAACTTAGGCCTTAGTTAGAGGGTTATCTTTAGTCATGGGTAACATGTCTTTCTATCCCCATAACTAGTGCTTATATTCCAAAAGATCTTTAGAGAGGTGTGCTTTGAAAACATGTTTTTCTTGTGTTCTTTTTGGGAATCACACCATACAGAGACACTTCCTTTTATGATCAATAGTAAGAGTGATGATATACCCATGAGAAGTCAGAGAACTTAAGAAAGTGGAGAAGTGCACATAATAAATCTCATTGAGGTCACATCCCTTTCTATTCCTAGTTAGTCCTTTCCCAGTTCATTTGGTAACAAGATCATACGTTACTTTTAGTTTTTATGTAAAAGGACCTTTGTGCTATCATGATATAGAACTCCATATGAGACAAATAGAATGGATGGATGTCATAAATTCACTGCATGATACCACTAGAAAACTGATAGATCATTAATATAGAACATAATCTAAAGACAAATTTGGCACATATACTAAGTTATATCCTTAATAGTAACACTCAACAATTGTTAAAGTTCATAGTAGTTATGGAATAAAATTGGAAACTTTAATTAAAATTAAATGAAAGCAGTAGGAAAAATAAAGTATACAAAAGAAAATAAAAAAGAAAAATACATAGAATCATTAATAAAATAAAAATAAAATGGAAAACATATAAAGAATGATGCACAACAAAATAAAAGAAAAAAGGACCTTTCATTTTCTTTAAGGTGTTATGGATGATGGGTATCTTCCCAATAACTAAGTTGGAATAAGAAGATTCAGAACAGGGAGTGAGCTTGTTCTTGATTCAAGGTGTTAGTATTGCAATTGGTTATTTGGAAGTCTATGAATGATTTAGGTTGTTGGATGTTAACCAACATGTACTTTTGAGAATTTGTTGGGTGGTAAATTATCATAACACTAGAAGGAAAAGTTATGTATAATGTATGGTACTTTCTATAATGTCTAAAACTTAGTTGCAACACATGCATGGTATTCTAAATAAAACCTTGTGTCTTGGTTTAAGTGTAGCTTTTCTTATCTAAACATCATGATGTTTTTTGTTATATACCTTGTGCACATTATTCAACATAAGGGCTACCCGTTGATTCTCATTGAGCACATTGAGTATCATTAGTTGTTCTTTTTATGCTAAGTTAATGTCTAAGTAAAGCTCACATGTAGTAGCTATGAGTGTATGAAGTTTGATTTGAATTAGAAATTTTAGTGAATTTACATACACTAACTCATAGGAAGAGTAGCCTATAGGAAGTTTCAATGTTGAGCGATATGCCTAAAGGACATTATTGAGTTTGGTACTCCAATCTTTCCTATATCTACTAATAGTCTATATTAGGATTTAAGTAATCTTCCTATGAGTTACTTTTGCTTAACCATTGTCTTGAGGATGGTAAGGTATTACAAGTTTATGTTTCATCCACAAGAATTCAATTAACTTGTGAAAGGTATCACCTTTGAAGTGTGTTCCATTGTTAAAAATTAGTACTTTAGATACACCAAACTTGCTTATCACTTATTGTTTTAAAAAAGTGAGCTAGAGTAGTAGAGGTATAGTTAGAAAAAATTTCAAGTTTAGCCCATTGTATATAGTCAATAGCAACAATGGTATAAGACTTCTCATTAGACATGGAAGTGATGGATCCCATGAAGTCAATTTCCCAAAGGTTAAAAAACTCCAATGGTTGAATCCACTATTGGGACCATTCCATTCTAATTATCATTCCTTCATCATTGACGTCTTTCACATGAATGGGAAAAATGATTAGCATCCCTAAATTTTATTGGCTAAAAATATTCTACCATCAAGATCTTTGTTATTGTTCTTCATCCTGCATAGTGATCTACACAAGAGTCCTTATGAGTATCTTGGATGACTCTTAGCTAATTTGTATCAAGTACATACATATCAAGATATCAACACAAACTTTGTAGATGTTTTATTCTATTTATATATAGTGTTTAACCTAGTGGAGAAATTGGCATTTCTTCCTATGATCCCATTTTACAGGAGTCTCTTATGTAAGCAGATGTGAAAGGAATTCATTGTATCAATTTATGATCCTTTGTGTATGAACATTTTTTGCCTTAACAAAAAGAAGCTCATCTAGAAATTGATTAGAAACTGGCTCATCATCATCATTGTTATTCCACCTTAACTAAGATAGATGATCTACAACTACACTCTCAATTTTCTTTCTATCCATCATTGTCAAATCAAACTTGTACAAGATTACCAATCATTGTATAACACAAAGGCTTACAACTAGCTTATTTATCAAGAAATGAAGTATGCATAAAAATTTAATATATAAGAACATAGTGGTTAAATTTCTCTAGAACATACACCACTAATTTGATTTTCTTTTTTATCATGTGATAATTAAGTTGTACATCCACAATGCTCCTACTTGCATAATGAATATAATATGGATTTCTTTGATCATCCATATGTGTAAGTACTACCTCTAATGCATAGTTGGATAGATTTTTCATGATGTGAAAAGGTTTGGATCAATTAGGAGCACATAGAATTAGTATTTTTATGAGGTTTTTATTCAGTTGTTGGAATGTCTATTCATATTTATTTGTCCACTTAAATGCTACATCCTTCTAGATAAGCTTAACTAGTGACTTAGTGATTTTAGAAAAGTTTTCAATAAAATGTCCATAATAACTAGTATGACCAAGGAATGACATTACATGTTTGATGTTTTAAGGTTATTTCCTTATCTTTTCAAGATTTACCTCAATTTCATTTTTTTGGAATTCTATGTCCTATAATAATTCCCTTTTGGACCATCAAGTGGCTCTTTTCCTAGTTGAACCACAGGTTGTCTTCATACACAGTTTCAGTATCTACTTAAGATGATCTAATGCTTTTTCTAAATTAGCTCCATACATAGAGAAGTCATCTATAAAGAATTTTATACCACTTCCAATCTACTCCTAAAAGATACTTAGAACTAGAAATTGGAAGGTTGCATGGGCATTATATAGGTCAAACAACATCTTCTTATATGCAAAAGTTTTCCAAAGGACTTCCAGAGTGTATTTGATTATATCCATTGTACTCATCCAAAAGACTGTAATGGTTATGTTTGACAAATATATTCAACACTTGGTCCACAAATGACAATGAAAAATGATCCTTGAACATGGGCATGTTCAATAGCCTGAAGTCTATACAGACTCTCAATTATCCATCTTTCTTTGGTACAATAAAAAATTAGACTATCCACTTACTATTTGCCATCAAATAAATGAATCTTTCCTTGAGAATTTTTTCAACCTTATTTTTCATAAATTATGTCAATTTTGTATTTAATCTCCATTGTAGCTACCTTTTGGTTTTGATGATGGAGTCAATGTAGATCTAATGTTAGCATATGCATGGATCTATTCCTATTAATTCATCATAGGACAAAGCAAAGGTTGTTGGCCATTTTTTTGACTATATTTAGTAGCTTTTTATTTTCTTATTTGAGTGAGATAGGAATTAATGATTACCAACTTTTCATTATGAAGGAATACATATTTCAGAGATGCTCATAATGATTTTGGTCTCACAGGCTCTTGTTTAGAAGTATCAGTGATTTCCAACACTTATGAATCCATTTATACTTATTTCTATATTCTTCTTTAAATATTTGACTTTGGATTTTCCCCATTTTAGAGGATTTATACTAGTTTCATACACATTGTAGAACTGGAGCTATTAGTTGTGATCAATCACTAGGTACCTTCTTATTTTATGGATGCTTTGTATAGGCACCTTTGGAAGTCTGTGGTTTTAGCATACTTCTTACATGCTGTAATAGATGTGCTCTTCATGATCCATATTTTCTATACTCAATGATACCCATTGTTACTATACGTGATGTATGGAACCCTCTTATTCTCAATCTTTTCAAAATCATTTTCCTTGAAATATTTCAAGGAGAAGTCTCTGATCCATAACTTGGCATCTATTATACTTAGCTAAGCCCTTTCCATGATAATTGGAAAGTTTGTCTTGCAGTTTTTTACATGGATAACTAGGAAGTTTGTTGGATATGAACATCTATACATAGTGGTTACAATATCCTCAACCAATTCCAAGGAAATAATGATGGATTAATCAACAAGATCTAACCTAATGTTACATTTCTTAAGTAGAGGCAAGTTGCAAGATTTGTACATTTTTTGAGAAATTAAGTTCACATCGGAACCTAAGTCCAATAAAGCATTGCATAGATCATTTCCTATAATCTATAAATAAATTAAAGAACTTTCATGATTATTTCATTTTCTAGAAAGATGTCCTTCCTTTATCTAGTCTATGACTACATAGTCAACATGATAGTATATACATTTTGTGATATTTGATTTGAAGTTAACCTAGTGAATATCTTTGGAGTAGTTTGAGAAGGATTTGTAGCCATAAATGCTTGTGAGTATTTAGGTGAGTTTTTATGTTTTAAGAAATACCTTTTCTAAGGCTTACACTTAGAACCACTTGAGTTATAATCTAGTTACAAGCATTACATTGCTAAGGCTATGGTAGTATCTCACCTTGCATAGATGGTGCAAGTGGTAAAGAAGTGAAGGTATGAGATACAAAGTATTACTATGAATAATAAGAAGTGTAATCATAGATTCAGCTTATGAAGTGGTAGGTCTATGATATTTAGGGGGATAGTAGTAATAAGAATAAGACCTATGACCTATAGAGCCACTAGGAGACACAAGCTACTAGACATGGTATCCATATGGGTTAGGTTAGTGATAAGGATACTATTGCCTTAGTGGTGGCATCTTCCACAACTATGGAATTTTCCATTGGTGGTGCTAATATTGAGGTTGAAGTGGCATTCCAACTAGATAATATTATTACTTATGTAATTATTGTCAATAATTACCTTGAAAATAAGGTAATGTCTTCCATGTTTTCCACTTAGAAAACTTAGGATTCAAGTCATTAATCCTAGATTCTTGTATGTATGATAGTATTGGGCAACATCTCTTAGGATATTCATATTGGTAAATGTCACATTCTTCATCTTCTATGTCAAAATAGAAAATCTTATCAACTGCCACATCCTTTCATTTATGTTAATGGTAGTTTTTTACTATATCCTTTCTTCTCCTTTTGTCTTTGTCGCTGTTCCCCTACTCCATCTTCTCCTTCATAATTTTTAGAGCATTTTAGACATTTTTAGCCATTGAGTCCTACATTTCATCCATCTTTGTCAATATCTCTATGATAGATTTTGAATTAGCAAGGTTTTTGCTTACATAACCTCTTCTAGTGATGCTTCCTCCTTAGGATCATAGAGATGTACCTTTCTTTTGTAGATGGAGGGATCTCTGTTATACTCCTATGCACTTTCTCTCTTTTCCAATACTCCTTCTTTGGCCACTTGATCAATAAGTCTTTGTATTTGATGACTTCTCATTCTTGATAATCACCCTTAGCCATAAATCCCAAGAGTCTCTTTGGTTTTATTCCTGAGTCCATCTATTACATTTTAAAGTTGTTCTCTTTGAAAGAAACCATGGCATGGTTATTGGTGTAAAAGAGAATAGTACCTTCCAAAGGTAGCATTAAGACATTCACGATTCCCTTATTTCTATTCTTAAATTTAGTTTCTTAAGTTGAAAATACTAGATCATATTTGATATTTATCATTAAACAACTCCAACATTATACTCCATCTATGGATAGATTCTAGCTCCAAAGATTGATATCAAATTTCAAATTTTTTAATAAGTATCCTAGAGAACCATTTGAACTTCTATCAGTTATTCACAATTTTTTTCAAGGTACATCCATGATGAAAGGCTTACAAGTGATTTTGTAAATCAACATTATAATCTTCCTTAAATTTGGGAATGTTATTCATATCAAGCTATTTGATTAGGCTATCCCTTTGATGCCTTGTGGGAATATGAACTTTCTCTAAGATGTTTATCATGCTTCTAGTAGTAAGAAAGGGTTCATCATAGTCATCATATTTATGATGACCTCTATCCTAGTCATGTCTCCTATGATGTGGCCTTCTATGCCTTCTATCCTAATGACATTTCTCCTCTTCTTTCCACTATGTATGCTCACTCCTTCCATCACTTAAATGGAGCCTTTTGTCATCTTCATCTTAATCTTGATTATTTTTCATTTAGTCTTGATCACATTTTCCCTTAAAAATTATGTTAGCTTGTCCTCCTTCTTTGGTCCTTTATTTGATCTTTTGCTGAATGGCTAGGGGACCTTGGCCTTGAGGTTTTCTTGGTTTTATAATCACTTCTCCCCTTGCCTTGTTTGTTTGCCAATGTTGAGCATAATCATTAATGAGTTGTATTATCCTCACAAAATAAAGGAGGACCTTGACTCTAGGATCACCCTAATGGAAGTTTGATATCATCCTTTTCTAATTGTAAGATCAATAAGATTGGGATCTTCTTACCCTTAGAGGATTCATGATGAGGCTCCATGAGTTTTTCTTTTCTAAGTTTGGCTTTTATTGGCTGATAGAATTTGGAGATGTTTTTCTTTACTTGGTATTCTAGGGTTGCTAGTTCAAACCCTAGCTTCATTAGTAATGTCATAAATAGTTAGGAAATAGCATGATTGGGAGGCAATACAAAATTATCCTCCAAGTTTCTCCAACAAAGTTGCTCATCCTAGTGAAGGATGAAAGTAGAATCTAGATAATAGAAATGTGGATGGGCATAGAAAATCTTCAATTATTGAGGTATCTCATCAACATTTCTCTTCATCCTATCATATTGCTTATTAAGATCATTAGCAAGTAGATAATTAGCATTGAAGAAGAAGATATTTTTAGTTTATTCTTTTGTAGTATGCTAGAAATAAAATATTACTATTATTTTAAGAATGATATGTTATTTTCTATAATGACCTTATATGATTTAAGTATCTAAAATACTTAGTACACATGGATAAAAGATATGTCCCATGTAATGGTCCCAATGATCTATAGAGGATACTTCCTATGCCCAACCATATGAATCACAAGCATGTACATGTGATTTGATTGAATTTTGTGGACCCCCTTTACCTAAGTGGCTTATGTCCTAGATAGTAAAATATGAGGTTACTAGTTATTGTCCTCTCAATTATTACTTGTGTTAATTTTTTTAACTTGAAAAGGATTAAGAAAAGAAGTACTTAAAATATTAAACTTTAACTAATTAATAGCTAACTATTCTAAATGTATAGTATCTATTTTCACATTCTATACACATTCTGAACTTATACCAATGCCATTGGGTTACCAATTGTTTATTTCTAGGTGTACCAAGTATTCACTATTGGGATTACCAAGCATTAGTACATTATGCTCAAAGCAGTCATACTCATGTGACTACAAAATGAAATGTCATATTCTTAAGTACATAAAAGTAAACTACATATAAACTAAAATGCTTGTAAGCAAACTTAATACTAATACAAGTGCTATAATGAAAAGACGAAATCTCAATTTTATTTTTGTCATGTAACAATGTTTAGGTACATCTTGAACTCAAATAAAAATTTGTATAATTAATTCAATCTATGCTATGAGCACTTAGAGGAAACTTTTGTGAAGTCCTATAGAAGAAAATCAAAAACTCTACACTAAGAGAATGATCAAAAGGTGCCATAAACATGATAGATGACTCATATTTATAGGCATTTACTATGATGCAACATCGTATTTGCAACATAGCATCCCAACCTACAATATTATAGATGTGATATAGTAGATATGATATCATAGATGTGATATCATAGTTGACTAGTATAATCTTCATGCTTTATCACCCATAAGATAAGAATCACTATCTAACACAGTATTTGTAGACAATCCAAAGCATCTACCCACATGGATAGAAGTAAGATTATAAAATCTTCAAACATGTAAGATGTTGAACATAAGAAAAATTTGATAAATATAGATATTTATCCATCAAAGTTAATGTTCTCCTAAAAGTATTGCCACATACCCCAAAATTTTCAAACTATTAACCATCCCATAAAACATATGAATCATAATCTATTTAAGCATCTAACAAGCTAACTAGGCATTATGTTATTTCATATAGTGTTAAATCATCATTTACATCTAATAAAACTATTCCAAAACCTAAATCAAATCCTTGATGAGAAAAATCACAAACACAAAATCCAAGACTTTGAAACTTTCATGAAATTTTTATGCTAGCATCATAACCTAAGAATTAGAACATGGGAATACTCACTGAAACATGAGATTTAAAAATAGAATAATTTGAAACACTCTTAATTTTCTTCTATGAATCATGAACTAAGTCATAAAGGCATCATTACTGAAGGAACCTTGGAAGAGAATCTAAGTGTTATTCCACAACACATGAACATAAAATTATCACATCAAAATATCAAACTATAAATTTTTTAAGGCATGCAAGCTAATATCCCTTCACAAGATAAATTGATTCAAGAACAATCACATAATAGAAGCAACACATTGAAAAATGAAGCATAAATTTAATACATTGTTTCATATTATATGCATAATAGTATAATTATCTTAAAATAGCATAAGAATTAATTGGTAAAAAAGTGTTTTTTTCATAATTCACCACAATAAATGTAGTCATTCACAACTATTTTGCATAAAATTTTGAGTAAAATCATTTTTGTATTTTATGCTAGAGCTTACCCCAATAAGAAAGGTATTGACCTTTTGGTATGTTAAAACCTTTAAAAATAGAGAATGTGGAAATGTGTTTGTATGGATTTATAGTGCTAAGGACTAAATTAGAGAAAGATGAGTTTGGAAAAATGAGAGCTGAATTAAGAAAATGAGAGTTGAGTTAGGATGACAAAACAAGAGCTGAGTTGTAATGAGAGCTAACTTGGAATGAAAAAATGAAAGTTGAGCTATAACGAGAGCTAAGTAAGGATGAAAAAATAAGAGTTGGGATGTTAATATGAGATGACACAAAGTCTTAACTAGGAATCAAAGTCTACAAGTCAAAATAGGGTTTTCCAAGATCTACTAAGACGTACAAAATATCAATGAAATGTTCCAAAGTTGAAAGTGCAACTGGAGGCTAGACATACCAAATAAATAGTAGACATCCCAATTGCTATTAGGACATCCCAGTTGGGACATCACAAGTGAGACATCCTACTTGTAAGCTATAAAACATCAGTGAGATATTCCAAGTGAAAATGGGACATCTTGACTAGCCATTAGTAGCCATTGCACAAATTCCAATGGTCAAAAGGCACCAAGAAAAGCTATAAAAGAAGGCATAATGACTTGAGAAGAAAAAATAGTATTCATAAAGTTTTATCCATCATTGCATACATGTTGTGTAGCATTTTTGTTCTTCATTTTATATTATTTGTATGTTGTATTTTATTTCGTAAGAGCTTAAAAGTAAGAAACTTGTAAAGTGTAGTTACATTCTCTCCTTATTTTCTTTATTTTCTTTATTTCCCTATGGGTTTGATGTGCTTATTACAAAAAGATATCTTATGAGCTTATTGAAACCTTGTAGGTTTGAGTATGTTTCCAATGAGAAAACACTCCATGCAGAGCTCACATCATTGTAATGGTTGTAGGATCCTTGAAATCACATTTTGATCTTATTGGAACCTTGGGGGTTTGGGTGTGTTTTTGTGTGAAAATACCCCTTGTAGAGCTCAAATATTATAAAGGTTGTAGTTCTCTTGAAACCACATTTTCCTAAGGAATAAAGTCTAGAGGTGTTCCAACATTCTATCCTCCAAGTGTGCATGTACTCAAGTTGGGGAACCACATATATCTAGTTGTAGTTTTTGGTTGTCTTGAATGAATGAATTGGGAAACTTATTTAATCCCCCTTCAAAGTTATTTATTATGAAGTGATATTGAATCCTAGTACTCCCATTTTTGAGCATAACAACTCTAGAGTAAACAATGGAAGAAGGATCATACACCAAGCCAATGTTCAAATAGGTCAACTTTACATGTTGAAAGACTTGAGTGCAAAAATTCTTCAAGTACGTAAGGCGCATAGTTTGGGTATTCTTATTGGAAGGATACACTCAACTCATTAGCAACATATTGGGTAGTAAAGATAGGAAAATAGGTAAAAAATCTAAAATTTCAAATTTTTAATACCTCTTCTATGGAATGTTGGATATCTAGTCAAAGAGGCCATATGGCCTTGGAATGCCCTAGTGCTTATAGGTTATAAGAAGAAGAGTCTAGTGAATAAAGGAGAGTAAATATCATCTATACATGTTGGGATGATAAGTTCAATGAAGAAGAAATTAATGACTTATAGGCAAATTCACATCTTATCTGCTTAGCTCTTGCACATGAAGCTCCCATCTCCAATATTGTAAAAGAAAATGAAGAATGTGAAGGTACCACTAAAGAAAGGTATGATATCCTATGCAATGAACTTATTTCATTTCGAAACTTATGCAATAAGATGAAGAAGGCCTTAAAATAAAAAGATCTGGAAGTTTCTCAACTAAATTAGAAATGCTTAGATCTTGTAAAGGAAAACAGAGACCTAATGGTTGAGAATTAAAAGCTAACCCTTTCGTGTAAGAAAAATAACTAGAATCTTGTAGATTTGAAGCTATTCAATACTAGGATAAAAAAATAGAAGGAAACTCTACAAATCATGCTAGGACAAGAAGAAGATCCAAGAAAAAAAAGAGAATTGAGAAATCATTCTCACTAGGAGACATCTACAAGCACTTCCTCAAAAGGGAGGTATAAAACCAGGTTTTCACATGCCCAAATGAGGAATACCATGTGTTTTTATTGTCATAATTTTGGGCATAAGTAATCTCATTATTATTTATGGTCAAAACATTATAAATTAACTACATGGTCCTATGAAAATAATCTAGAAAATATGACTTGTATTTTAGAAATGTTAGGAGACCTAAAGAGAAAAAGCAAAAGGAAGGAATGCCTACACATATTGATAAAAGTATCAAAAATGCTAAAGGATCAAAATCCATGATCAACAGAAATTGTTAGCCCTATTATCTCAAAAAACACAAGTATGATGGAGAAGCAACCTCAAATGGATTAAGAGATTTAAATAGATACATTGATGATAGAGAAGGTGAGGATCAAGTGCATGGTAGGAAGGTACTCTATGATGGAGGACCTCATCCTAAACTCCATTAATTATGTCCATGCCTAGAAGCAAGAAAGGTAAGTAACGGTAAGTAAGTTTATAATCTTTATTCATTGGCTTGCTTGAATTAGTTTCTAATTCATTTATTTTTCTTTAAAGTACTAGGAATTAGAAAATTATTGAATGGATGATATTGAAAATCTTTGCTTATCCAAAGAAATCATCACTTGATCCTACAAGGTATTAAGTTGCACATGAAAATGATCATCAAGGATCTACTGGCCATTGAATGATGATGAATTAAGAGTTGAAAAGATAAGAACTAATAATTTGAACTATTTCAATGTTTTGTAGAAGGACCATCCCATTCCATTATAATCTAGCTCATATCATTCAAATGGTATTTTGTTTTGTTAAGCTATAGATCAAAAATATGTTATAGATGCCTACCTGTTTATCCATAAGGTCCAAATATTTTTAAAAGATCAATTGTTGTACAATGGTGAAATCAAGTCACTTAAGCCCTTGACTATGATTCATGGATCTCTCAACACCTCTTTAGAAGGTCTTCCTTATTCAATCTTTGGTAGAAATCTATTTTCGCAACTATGTTTTTTAAATATATAATATCTATTTCTATGATAAAAGTTGAATTCTTGATCTATCAATCATTAAAGGGTACTACTAATATGAGACTTTGAATTTTAAAAGTCTCCATACTTGATCTTGATATGCTATTGTATATTTATTAATATGAAGCATATTTTGAGGAGATTTAAGGATGTATCTCTACAAAGCAAGGTGATCCAAGAAAGGATATACAAGAAATAGATGCATTACAAAAGTTAGAAACTATTGCTGCTATTGTAACTTTTTTTATCCTAACTTTTTAATCACAAGGTTCTTTTCTTCAAAAGGGGTTTTTTATTGAGTGTCACATCCCCATTCCCAAATGATGCTACTGCCTAATGAAGATGGTGTTTCTTCATAACAAGTTTTATTGTTATCTTAACAAGACTTGAAAAGGTAGTTGTAATTGAGATCCGAAAGGGCATGTTGTAATAATAGATGTGTCTCTTAAGGTAACCTTTGGGAGTTTTCCCTAAGGCATTTATACCCAGGGTTAGAGGTTGTGCCAACATGGAATGGTAGAGTTGGTATAGGCAAGTCATAAGAAGTTGGGTGAAGTGGGATAGGAAGTGGACTAGTCATCCCTTCTAGTTGTGTTATAGGCCTAACCATGGTGGCAATGCTAGATTTCCTCTAACGGATAGATGACAAAGGTAGAAAACCCCAAAGAACACTCTCAGAGCACAATCTGGATATGCTATTCTATATCAATAAAGCATTCTTTTCTTTCTCTTTCTACATTTTTTCTATTATTTCCTTTATACATAATTTTGAATATCACTTATATTTTGCATTCAGTATATTTTCATTATACGCATAATGTCTAATATATCATATATTTGTTGTTTGATGTGACATTCGAGGACAGGATGTCACAATTGGTATCGGAGCAAACCATGACCCAAGGGCCATTCAAAACCATTGGCCAACTACAACATGAACTTGATGATAAACCTTGAAGCCAAAACACATGGAAAGCCATTGATCATCATCAAATGTATCATATATTTGTGATGCAAGCTAGGAGATACCTTTCCATTGACTTCATAAATAATGGATTAGGCATCTAGATCCTGGCAACCAACATAATTGTTTTCATGGAAATCATTAACCAATGAAGATTTGATCACACCTCATCAAAATTCATCAATTACAAGAGATGTTAGTAAGACAATGATACATCGGTCCAAGTAACTCTTACCCATCTTAATACTATAATTATTAATTGATTAGGGTCATTGTCAAATTTCTTTTAAGAAAGTTAGTAACCATGACTTTAATGAATCCTTTTAAAAAAAATTCACTATCCAAGTAATCTATAAGCTTCCAAGTTACCATATGTTAGCTTAGAAATGTTATTTTGACAAAATAGGCTAGTTTGGTCATTTTAAATCTTGAAACATCAACTTCATTTTTGAACCCTAAAACTATGTCCAACACATATTACTTATTGAGAGAATTCCAATGGTCTAGATTTCGTCTCGATTGGACTTATGGTTTGGGAGATATCAATGTTTAAAGTTTCTTGTTATGTGTGCATTAAAATAATATTAAATTATTAAAATTATTAATTTATTATTTTAAAAAAATAAAAATCTTACGATCGGGTATCAACCTAGAATTGTTGTTTACCCATATCAACTGTCATCGGCCAAACCACCATGTCAACTGCCAAGGCAAGGTGGAATAAAATAATAATAAAAAAGTTAAAAAAATAAAAAACCTCTAAAATACTTATTGAGGGGGAGGTCACAGGTTTGATCCCATGCTCCAAAATATTTTAATTAAATAAAAATATAAATAAAATATTATTATTTAAAAAAATGATGACTAGGAGGTTGTGGGTTCAACCTTAAGTATGAACTTATTATTATTTAAAGAAAACAAGAAAAAAATGATCAAGATGTTGTGGGTTTAAACCTAGGCCCTCCATAGTTTAAATATATTTTTTCAAAAAATGGAATTAAAATAAATTTATTTAAATAATAATAATAATAATTTGATGGCTACAAGCCCTTGGGAGGGCCACGACTAGTCCTCCTAACCACTGTGGTCTGTAGAATTGCTAGCCATAGCTAGTTGTATTGCCAGTCGCAGCTAGTTGTGCTATTAGTTGCAGCCATGGTTAACTTGTTACTATGGTTGGTGGCTAAGGACTAGCCCTTGGGATAGCCCCAAGGGCACCACATTGTGTTACCCTCTGCTATCATTTTTTGCCATGCACCACCTTTCCTTTTCATGCTACTATTTGCTACCCTTGCACTCTGTTGCCAACGCAGTTTGCCTACAACCACCATTGCTCATATGCCTATAGTCTATCATTCATGCCCTTCCACTATGCTACATCACCCATTCTCCTCCTACTATCATGCCTGCACAAATCCTTGCCTACCACTAAAACCCTCACTACCTCTATTCTTGTGCCACTCTTGTCGTGGGCCGCCTAAAATCAAAACCCTTGCTTCCTGTGTTGCTTCACCATCTGTGCCTACTATAACATATAGGCTGCCACTGCTTAACCCTACCATGTTGGCCACCACATGTCATGGTACCCTTTGCCACACCACATTCTATGTGCACCATCCTACAACTACCGTGCCTAAAACTTATGTAATTTTCTTGTGTTTTTGCTACAAAAACCCTCACCATGACATTTTTTCTACCATTGACAGTCACTGTCTGTAGTGCTACCAATCACTACCTTCAGCAATGATGATCACTACCTCCAGTGTCACTAATCATTACTTTTAGCATCACTGATCACTGCCTCTAGTGCTACCAATCACTATCTTCAGCATCACTAATAACCACCTCTAGTGCCACCAATCACTACCTTTAGATGATAATTACCTCTATGGACATTGTTGATAACCACCTCTTCACATGTGGATCCTAAGATGGGCCACGTTGGCCTAGAGGAGGGTTCCACAAACCTCAAAATAGGCCACATGAACCTTGAAATGATGTGTCATAGTAGCCATTACTACCATTCACAACCAAATGGTAAATTCTCCATTATATGATGGAAAATTTCAATTTTCACTCAACTAACAAAAAAATTTGAAATTCCTATCAATTAAAAAAAAAGTTAAAATTTTTACCATTGAACTATTAGTCTAAATTAGGAACTTGCAAAAATAGTTTCCAAAATTAGAATTTGGCGTAGTGATAGAAACAAAGATAAAAGTTCCACAATTAAGTTTGCTTGCTCTAGAGTAGAAATAGGATGGGTGACCTCTTAGGAAGTCTCATTTTTTGCATCCAAGTATTGAGACTCTAGAAGCCATAACTTTTGATTTCAAAAACCTTTTTCCATGAATGAAGAGTTGTTTCCTATAGATTTCAACCTTTCAAGCTTAATGGAAAAGTCAGATACATCCCAAGGGACCCTGAAGATTAGTTTTTACTCCTTGCCCAAGATAGCATCTTGAGATCCTCAAAAATGTAATTTTGGGATCACTCAAGCATATGATGTTCATATTCAACATATGAATAGTCATTTATATTATTTTTCACCCTCCTGAACTCAATGGTGAGGTTAGATTTATAATCTAAGTACCCTATAATTTAAAGATATCATAAATTCAACCTTTTGGACTTCAAGATTTAGTGGATAGCCCTTGTAGATAGTCTTAAGATCACTATGGTAGGTCATTAGTTACACTGCCAAAGTCAATGTTCTTAAGGGGGGATAGAAAGGCCACTAAGAATTACATATTATAGTTACATATTACTAAAATTATATGTTGTCATTAAATATTACTAAAATTAGAGAATGTAATTATAAAATTAGATAATGTAGTGAAATTAGTTGGAGAATTAATTGTTGTATCAGTATCAGTCAATTATTAGTTAAAGATTAGTTGATGTATTAATTAGGGAGTTAGTTGAAGAAACATAACAATCTTCAACTATCAAGAAAAGGGTATATTAATCTATCATGCAATTAAAACATAGGGCAAAACAACATGGAGATAAAAAATCTTGTTTCGATAAGGAGTATGATATTCATGAAGAGAAATGATCTAGATAAGAATCCAAGAATGAGAAAGAAAGTTGCAACAAACAACATGCTTGCAAGATCCCTAGTGAGTGAGAAATAGTATCCACTATGTCCATCATGGGCCTTGTATTAGCATGAATATCAATATCCACACATCTTAGAAAAATTAAAAGATTTGGATGTTGATGTCCTGTGCTTACAAGAAGTCTTACCATGGGAATTTCTATATCAATTCCAACTAGATTTGAAAAAGATGGGATATAGAGGTATTTATAAGCAAAAAGGTTGTTGTGAAAATTTTTCTTTTGAGTTGTATAGATTAGCATATTGTAGAAATTACAAATGATGCTATTGCCTAATGAAGATGGTGTTTCTTCATAACAAGTGTTATTGTTATCTTAACAAGACCTCAAAGGGTAGTTATAATTGAGACCTAAAATGACATGTTGTAATAATGGACATCTATATTAAGGTAACCTTTGGGGGTTTGGCCTAAGACATTTATACCTAGGGTTAGAGGTTGTGCTAGCATGGAATGGCGGAGCCAGTATAAGCAAGTCATGGAATAGTGGAATCGGTATAGGCAAGTTGTGGAAAGTTAGGTGAAGTGGGATAGGAAGTGAACTGGCCATCCCTTCTAGTCAAGTTATAGGCCTAACCATGGTGGCAATGCTAGATTGCCTCTAAGGGATTGATGCCAAAGGAAGAAAACCTCAAGGAACACTCTTAGAGCATGATTTGAATATGCTATTCTATATCAATAGATAATTCTTTTCTTTCTCTTTCTACATTTTCCCTATTATTTCCTTTATACATAATGTCAAATATCACTTATATTTCAAATTCGGTATATTTTCCTTGTATGCATAATATATAATATATCATATATTTGATGTTTGCCGTGACATCTAGGGACAGGATGTCACATTGAGTATCTAGAAGAAAATTGTTCCTATTTTTCATTTACCTTAATCACTAATGGGAGACCTTACTCTCCACATTGAGCTTAGTATTGCAATGCAGGTCTAGTTCTATGATGATAATGGATGATCAAAGATACTACTACATCTATCTCATCTATGAGAAAAATGAAGATTGCATCTCTAACAAGTTGATCCTAAAAGGCTCAATGGGAGAATATCACACACTCTTTACAATAGATATATTAAGAAGTTGGGAAGAAAATTAGCATGTATGTAGGAGGAGCCTATACCTCATCAATGGTCATCATCTTATAGGTCACTAGTGTAAGGGGAGTCTTTTGGAACTCTCACCAAAAGAGACTCAAGCAGTAAGTTCTCCCACTCCAACACCTATAATTGAATATGAGTAAGAAAAATTATATTAATATTGGAGTATGGTCAAGTTACATTTGGCTCTTTTACCTTAAGAAGGTTTCCTTTGTGAGAATATTTGATATTGACATGGATATACACATGTACTTCATGAACATCTTGATGAGGATGTGATTAACTATTTTTGATACTTTGAGATTCTATGCATGATGAGTTATGAAGGTTGGACCCATTTTTTGTATCTTGGATCTAAATATCTTCAGAGAATTATGTGTTTTTTCTCTTTGCATGGCATTGAGATTCACTTGTGGTATCATTTTGTTGATGTTTAAAAAGGGGGAGAAAGTTTAGGTGGGATGTCTCACTTTAGGTGGGACCTCTAACTTTGACCTGATATGTGAATAGATAAGGGATAGCTTTTAAGGAGGTTTATTTTAATCCACCTTATGCTAAAGGATGTGTACTCATCCTTAGCTATATATTTATACAATTTTTGAATTTAAATGTTTATCATATTATGGTATGCTATTATGCTTATTCATTTTCTCAAGCTTTGGACATCACCAACAAAGGGGAAGATTGTTGACCTTTTAGTATGTTAAAATCTTCGGAAATGAAGAATGTGAAAATGTGTTTGTATGGTTTTCTAGTGCTAAGGAAGAACATAACAAGAGCAAGAAGAGTTTTGGACAACAAGAGTTGAATTGCCAAAACAAAAGCTGACTTATAGTGAAAGCTGAGTTGGGATGATAAAATGAGAGCTGAGTTGGGATGAAAAAAATGAGAGTAGGATGTTAATCTAAAATGGCACAATATCTTAATTAGAAAATGAATTCTACAAGTAAAAAGAAGGTGTTATGATATTTTCTAAGATGTTCAAAATATCAAAGAAATGTTTTAGAGTTGAAAGTGTCATCACAAGCCAGACATCATAAATAAATAGTAGACATTCCAATTACTGTTAGGACATCCTAGCTAGGACATCCTATGTGAGACATTCCAAATAAATAGTAGACATTCCAATTACTGTTAGGACATCCCAGCTAGGACATCCTATGTAAGACATCCCAAATAAATAGTAGACATTCCAATTACTGTTAGGACATCCTAGCTAGGACATCCTATGTGAGACATCCCACCTAAATTTAGAGGTCCCACCTACAAGCTTCAAAAAATCAGTGAGACATCCCATGTTTAAATGGGATGTTTTGACTAGTTCTTAGTAGTCATTGTACTAATTCCAACAATCAAAATGCACCAAGAAATGCTATAAAAGAAGGGATAATGGCTTGAGAAATAGAAGTGCTATTCACAAAATCAATAAATCATTGCATACATCTTGTATTGCATTTCTATTCTTCATTACATATCATTTGTATGTTGTATTTGGTTTAGTAAGAGTTTAAATGCAAGGAACTTGTAAGTGTAGTTACACACTCTCATTGTTTTCTTTCTTTTATTTCATGCCCTATAAGGTTGATGTGCTTCTTGCAAGAAGGCATCTTATAAGCTTGTTAGGACTTTGTGGGATTGAGTGTGTTTCCCATGAGAAAACACTTTGTGTGAAGCTCACATCATTGTAAAGGTTGTGGGATCCTTGCAATAATATTTTAAGCTTGTTGGGATCTTGTAGGGCTGGATATGTTTTTGTGTGAAAAAACCCCTTGTGAAGCTCAAATCTTGTAAAGGTTGTGGTGCTGTTGAAACCACATTTTTCTAAGGAAAAAATTCTAGAAGTGTGCAAGGATTCTACTTTCTAAGTGTGGACATAACCTAGTTGGGAAACCATGTGCATTTGATTGTAGTTTTAAATTGTCTTGGTTGAATGAATTAGGAAACTTATTCAACCCCCCTTCTAAGTTCTTGGTCCTCAAAAGGAACTTTCTTTAAATCAACTAATGATTAAATCATTTGATTAGTTTTATTCCAAGTGGATGATGCATGATTATGTCATCTACTTATAATAACTATCCTCACAATTAGATCCTTTGATAGGATTAGGATCAAGATCTATTTTCTTGGCTTCATGCATCTTATTTATCATTCATAACTACTTGCAAGAATGTCTAAATAGGTCTTCGACTTTAGTCAAAACCTTGGTTTTGATACCAAGTGTGATGAAACCACTCTTGAGAAGGACCACTTACTATTGTTCTTAAATTCCAAATTCATTAAGTTATCCAAAGAAATAAAAGGTGGACTATGTCTCAAAATTGTCAAAAACCTACAAATATAAGAGCACATAACACATATGTCATCTATTAGTTCAAGGATAATAAGAGCTATGATGATGCCTTGATAATCATAGAAGGAACTAGACCAACACAACACACACATATAACATACACAAATAGCATTAGAAAATACTTAGAAACATCCATCCTTAAAAGAGCTATGATGCATCTATATACTATACAAATCTAGCCTTAAATCCCTCCTTTATGGATCCCTCCCATCCTCCCCTTTCCTCCTCCTCCCCCTCCCTTCATTCTACCCCCCACCCCTCCCCACCCTTCTTCTCCTCTGCATCTCCATTGCAAAGGATGTCCTCCCTACCCATGATATCATATCCCCATTATTCCCATCCATGACTCTTGATCCTAGGTGAGATAAACATTTTCAAAGGACAAGGTATCAACATTAATGAATAAAAGTTGTGAAAAGGCTTATGAAGGCATTATAGAGAATATGCCTTGTTGATGTCTCTAAGGTTATTTCCCTTCTAGAATGGAAGCCAGAAGAAGTATGATGATCCACTTGGGTTCTATGCTATATTAACCATCATCACTATAGAATTACATTACCTTGATCCTCGTTAATGTCATCACAAGGATATGTAGAATTTTTGGAAAGGCCTTAGCCTTTTTGTATCAAGCACCACACCTTCTCTATAGAGTAGGAATATAGAGCTAGATGCATGTAGTATAAGAACACATCTTAGCTCTCTTGAAAAATGATGTCTCTTATTTGGTTCCTAGTGCTCTCTATAATTGTACATATGTGTGTCTCATTGGTCCTATTGCTTATATAATTATTTAAGGCATACACACTATGCTCTTAACCATTAGACTAATACGTATGATGCATATATGTTATGCCTGCAAGTGCTATCAACATTGAGGTGTAGTATATTTTAAGCCTACTCTAGAACACTGGCTATTTTGGGACTCAAGAATGGTGCCAAGAGATATTTCTCTAAAATAGTACAACCACACTAAATATTTTAAACAAATAGAAAATACTTTCCTTGATATCAAGTAAAATAAAATTTGTATAATAAATTATCTATATCTTTCTTAATTCTTACAATAATTACCATAAAAACAACCACTAATTTAATGAATTGTCAATTTTAAAACTATAAATTTGCTAAAGATAATATGAAAAAGAAATAAACTTTATTGTTGCTTATGATTTTAATGTTGGTATAACTTATACATCTCTCATAATATATAATGAAAAATTTATCTTCTTTACAAACAAGAGAAATCTATTGATGATGTAAAGAATATTTTACAATCCATGTAGCTAACATGATATATTAGAATAATTATAGAAGAATATAAAAATACCTCAAGTATGACTAAAACTAAAAATATTTTACCTAAAAATCCTTATTAGATAATGATCTAAGCACTTGAGCCACCTCTCATGAGAAGAAACATGATGAAAACTTAATTGATAATTTCTTCAAGAAAATATACAATCTTCAATAGTATTGTGAAAAAAATCAAGTCTTCTCCTCTACAACATAATGTGTTAAAGATAGTAAAATGACATATCTTTCATACAATGAATCATTTCAATACTAAACACATTAATTCAGGTTTCCTATGCTAAAAATTTATTTTTAAAATTAAAACTAAAAATCAAATTTTATTACCTTTGTAGATCTTTTGGATCTATTGAATAGTAGAAATATAAATATGTTATATAGGAATCTCATAGCAATATAAAATTTCATTGAGATAATCCAATTGTTGTAAAATCTAATGCTTTTTAACAAAACTTAAGCATGATGTTATCTAATAAAGATTCAATGAAACAATAATTTAGATGTACAAAAAGTATCTTTCTCAAATTATCATGGATAATATTTGGAACTAAAATTATTTTTTTAAAACATCACATATTTGCATTAACCATAATATTTAATATAAATATTTGATTATAATTATTACAACTACTATATAAAGTAATTACACATGTTGACCTTTTAAAAATTTGCTCTTTGGGAGATCACATATGAATGATTATTTTTTTGTAATATTTTTTTATTCTTTAATATATCTTTATTATCATCATTTCCTTAGGAAGAAAATACAAATTTTTAGACAATGTGTTTGTGGTTCAAGTTACTGAATTATTAACTATATGTACAATGGCCTAAAGTTATTTGCACATGTTAATAGTCATTTGGATAGAGTTCATTAGTTGTTATGCTAAGTATCATGTATAGCGTAATTAACATTAATATGATTTGATGGATAATACTTTTTAGAACTTGACTAGAACATAATATTAAATGATTTAATTTATTATCCAATATGACTTGGTTAGAGCATATGATTTGTGGTTTTCCAAGTAATTTGATTATAAGGGATATGCTAAAACATTGTTATATTATACTTACATTTTATAAAGTTTTTTATAAAGTTTTGTATTGTTATATGAACAAGGTATTTCTTAGTTAGTTAGAGCATGCAACTGGTAGTTTGTAAGTCATGGGTTGTCAAGAAGTCATAAATTTGATTTAAAGAGATATATTGAGATGTGCTACTTAAGGGGATAATAAAAATAAATATTTAGGAACTATGGCATCACATAAATAGTTTATCATAGTATGTCATAATCGAATCCTTTGCCTACCTTAATTATAGATCCATTATAGATTGGGTAAGAATACCAAGACAATGATGAAGAAGAAGAAAATAGTAATATAAAGAAAATATCCAAGTAACTATCAATAGATAATTTAAAAATTGAAAAAATATTATGAATATTAAAAAATAGTTACAAAAAACATCTATGGGGGGGGATGTCGGACCCTGAAAAGAAGTTCTATTGATATTAAAAGTGTATTAGTTACAGTAATTTGAACAAGTTATAGGGTTAAGGGGAACGGGGAAGCTGAGAGAACTATGCAAGAAACTCAGGACCTACCTTATAAATAAAAAAGTGTTAAGGGAGGAAGCCCAAATTGGGTAACCACCAAACGACTACCCATGCTAACTCGTTACAAGATAGAAGAACAAAAAATTAGATAAGGAATAAAAAAGCTCTCAATTAAGGATAGAGAGAGTTCCAATGGTGACTCCTCACAATAGAAATGGAAAGCTTCCTGAGATTACTAATGATGAGTGTTATTGGAATGCACAAGTCTTCCCACTACTGCAAGAGATGAACCAACTGATCTATATCCAGATTGAACTTGGATGCTTGAGATGTGAGTTGGAAATGAATGAATCAAAAGATCTGCAGCTTCTCCAACTTGGTGAGCAATAATTTATTAGGATAATCAATCCTTTGAAATATAAAATTGCATCTTCTCTTCCAAATATAATATAAAATAGTAGGCCTAATAAATTTCCATAGAAACTTGAGATTAGCAGAAGTAATGTTTAAAAAGCCAAATATAACATCCTCTTGAGATAGATCGTATGAAGGAAAAACTATGGATGCCCACTTCCACACATGCTGTGCAAAGGGACAAAGCCAAAACACATGGACAAATTCATTTTGTCCACCACACAGAGGGAAATTGGGTTTGGGAATTCCTAGATATTCTAACCGTTTACCAATAGGTAGACCATGGTGGAGGAGACACCAGCGGAACTGTTTAATTTTGGAGAGGGTCAGAAGGTTCCAAATATTTTGGAAGATAGGGATCCAAAATGATACTGACTCATGTTTATGCCAATGCTTATTGCAGCATTGAATGACCTTGGATGGGTCGTGCATAAGATGAAAGGGGATAGATGGCCGGTACGGTAAGAGTTTAACCCCATTAAGCCATTGAAGGCCTTGAAAAGGGTTTTGCACTGTAACATCAATGTGCCAATGGCCATGAAGAAAGGAGTAAATCTAGACTAGGCAATGGTTCATTGCATCCGACTCCCCATAAAAATTGCTAAACTCAACCTCTGAAATCAAATGGCTAGCCGACCTAAGACAAGTCAAGGAGATGACACCTTTTCGGTACCACAAGGTAGCCACCTTAGCCATTGTGATGGCAAGGGGAATGGGCAATAGAGGTAACCACCATGGACATAATCTAGAGAGGATAGTAGGGTTGATCTTAACATTAGTCTAGTTGATGTAACTATGTAGAATTTGCGAGGCCCTCCAAATACTTTTGAAAATATGAGAACCTAGAAGAATGATAGTGAGGGGGGAAAAGATCCAATTGACAAAATGGATGCCTTTCCAGAAGGGCTTGTTTTTAGGAAATGCTTGATGAAGCCTTAATTAGAGGAGGGTCCCAATGATGTCTGAGGCATCTAAATGTTGAATCAACCACTTAGCAACCAAGGTAATTCCCTGCTTATAGGAGTTCAAAAGACCTAAGCCACCTTTATTCTTGGGGAGAGTAACAATATTTGAAGCGACTCGATGAACATGTAGACATAATTTCCTCATACAAATATTTTATCCACAATGATCTTTTGATTACAAACAAAATCAATGCATTAGTCAAAGAGTTGTAAGTATTATGAAAGCCTTATTTAATTTTTTTTTAAAAAAAAAGTAAAAAAGAAATCTATTTTAATTTGGGATATCTAAAAATAACATTAGCAAGCTATTGTTCAACCAACTGTTTCTTTGTGAGTATGTTGTATGGGGTCTTACTCGATCAAATAAGTATTGGAAATAGATTAAAAAAATTCAGAAGTTTTTTATACTTAATGAATTTAAAGTGAAGAGACATGCATAATATGAATGCAATTGCTAAAGCATTGAAAGAGCAAGATATAAAACCAACAAAGAAGAAAATTATGATTCATTAAAATCCCATAATAGGAGGATTAAAAAGACAAAGATTTAGTTAATGAAGTTAAAAAAATCATCAAAGATATGAGTATTACTACTCTAAACATTGCAAAATTTTTTAGGATTCCAAGTAAATAACATGAAAAACCTTGAACATGTCATCATTAAGTTTCATAACATAGAAGCCAAAGAGCATGTGTGATAGTACTATAGCTAGCTAAAGCTAATATTAATACTATCACACTATAAAACTTATACTTATAAAATTATTAAAAATTAACCATTCATGGGCTATGATAAATAAAAATTAACTACTTAATAAATCCTTAAGCAACTTTTATAGTCACAAACACCATATAAATAAATAAATAAATTTGGAAACTTAATAACACATAATCACTTGAAGAATCCATTTAACATACCTTTTTAGCCATATTCTTACATTATTTTGAAAACCTTAGAATAACATAAAAATATATAATAGATAAATATTAAATAAATAATTATAAATAACTAGCAATGGACACCACCATCCTTCTAATCTATCCAACTTGGAAGTAACAAGAGTTAGAAAGATAATTAATGAATAAACCAAAATAAAAGGAAGAAAATGAATAAAAGAATAATAAAATAAAAATGTGCTAAAAGTACATGTGAACTAAGTATCAAGGTTTCAAAAATTAAGATGTATAATCACAAGAATATAATAATTACATTCAAGATATCTTAAGTTATATTCTCAACAAAAGCATAAAAGAAGAGGTATTAGCATACATCACTAGTATGGTATAATATATTATTAAAATAAAATTTCAAGATACACTTATCCTTAATACCAAGCATAAGAAAATAAATAATGAAGCAAACATCCTATGTTCTAAACAACGACGTGTTATGAAAAGAAATACAAATATTTTATTACATGTGTAGACCTGATAGATCTATTAGACAAATTAACTTATGCAAGGTACATTTATAACAATAAATCTTGAGTATAATAGATGTGTCCAATATTCACATAGCTTGAACACGTCTTCTATATAATTCCATAGATTTAATATTAGTAGCTTGAATAGCTTATAAAAAGACTCATTAGAGATTTCTCATTTTCTTCTAAAGAAATTTGTTTTGAACTTATCTTATACCACTTGGAGTAAACATAATTTACATATTATATATTCATGTTGTTCATTATTATATCTTCTAGTTTCAACTTAGAGATGGTGTGACCCCATTCTAAATTAGCTAATTCATGCTATCATGAATACTCAAATTTTTGTATATAGATATTTTATTTCATCATGTCTGCTACCCCTAATATTTTACTAGTAAAATTAAAGCTTTCTCTATAATAAGTTTCAAAGAATTTTTTATATTTAGTATTCCATTAATATTATCAATATCCTATTTTTGTAGTTATAATTATCCTTTTTGTTGGTGATATTTTCAAATGATCTCTCCTAAGATATTATTCATATTTTATTACTCAAGTAGAGAGTTAAGAATTAGTACATTACTTTAGCTTCTAATGGCAACAAATTATCTTCTAATAAAAGTATTATATATGGGACTTGAGATTTTACCTTGAATTCATCTAATAAGAGCCATGTTTGAAATTTTTTAATTTTCTTCCAAATCACAGTACAATTGTTTGAAAAATTATTTTTAAATTGTTCAAGTCCAAATATTTTGATTGCTATATTTTTTCTTTATTATATAAGAAGCCTTCTACACTCATGTGGATATCACTTAGGCCAATGTAACATCTCTCCAATGATGGGACTTTTCTTGAATTTTTGACATATTTGAAAGTGTTTTGGAACTATTTTGATGAGTTTTGGAGGCTTTAGGGGCTATGGGAACTTCTTTGGAGATGTCCATAGGTTCCAAGTCTTAAAATAAGCATCTTTGTATTTTGTCCTTATAGGTGGGACATCCCAAATGTAGGTGAGACATTCCAACTACATTTTAGACATCCCAATCTAGACATCCTATATGATTTCAGGACATCCTAGCCATTAGTAACCACTTTTGAGTGAGACATTCCATTCTCCTATGAGACATCCCATTCTCCTCTGAGAGGTCCCAGACGAACATGAGATAATTATCTACAAGGTTTTTAAGATTGAAATTTTGAATTTAAAGAGGAAGGATGAAAATATAAGGGAGGAAGGATATAAATAGGTCTATTGAACCTTCATTTTAGTCAAGAGAGTATAGGGAGAGAGAAGTGAGTTGAGAGAAGAGTAGAGATAGACAAAGTCTTGGTTAAGTACCTTGATCATTATCCATGTGAGAGTGTGCTTTATTTGATTAAGTTTGTGTGAGAATTTGATTGAATCTCTCATCTATCCTTGGGATTTTTTTTTCTTTTAGTTGTAATTTCTCCATTTGATCAAGAATAAAGCTTTCATTTTCTTTTCTTGTTCAAATTTACTATTTTTTGTGATATTGAGAGAGCTTGGATTGTGGTATCCATGGAAGATCCTCATGAGATTGGTATAAAAGCTACTTGGAATTGAGATAATTGCATTCAAGTTTATAATTCCCATCTTAATTGCAAAGAATCATTTCAAATTCTCAAGCTTGGGTGAATCTCTTACTACTTGTTCTACTCATCCTAGGATTTGAAATTTTTCCTTTGATTCCTAAGTTTATCATATCTTTCAAAAAATGAAAGATAATTATGGAATTAGATATTTATTGGCTTGTAATAGCAAGGGTTTGAATATATTCTACTCATTTCTCTTAAGATTTGAGTATTTCTTGTCTTATTCTCTGAGAAATCATGGAAATATCACCTTTCATTGTAGAATTTTATGTAAACTATCTTTTAGATCAATTTTCATCATGCATACAAAGAAGATGATAGTTCAAGCTTTGTCAAAAGACATGGATTACATGAGAAATGCTTTCAAGATTATTATTGAAAAAATTGAAAAGCTTGAAGAGAACAAAGGAGATGTGATGAATCATGTTTTCTAGTCACCACAACATCAAGTATGTGACGTTAGGGTTGGGACATTGAGTATGTGAGG
The DNA here is from genome assembly GCA_015680685.1 of Gnetum montanum. NCBI lineage: Eukaryota > Viridiplantae > Streptophyta > Gnetopsida > Gnetales > Gnetaceae > Gnetum > Gnetum montanum. Next base: position 257,857 of record MNCI01003240.1, read on the forward strand.
TCGAGGTCTAGTTACGATGTCAAGTATCCAACATTGGGGTATATACATTGGCCTATAAATATAGAACCTAGGCTCCTATTTTGAGTTAGTTTTGAATTAGTTTTTTCTTAGTTTTCAGTCAAAGGGGTGAAGCACTTGTAGTATATTTTCTCTAGAGTTAGAATATTTTTTGAGTGCCTACAAAAGGAGTATAAGTGTGTATGGTTCTTTGTTTGAGCACTGATGTACTTGAGTATAGCGGTGTGATGGGAATAAAATGAACTCTTTTAACAATCCTTGCAGCACTAAGAATAGATTGATATTTTCTTTTATGAACTTTAGTTTCATGTTACTTTAATACATTTAAATTAAGCAATTTATTCTAGTAGTTTATGAACACAAGCATGACCACTTCAAGCATACATATAGTACTTGGTAACCCAACAATGCTTAAGGTTTAGTGGTCTAGTAGCACTATATGTGTTTAGGAAAGTGGGATAGTTACTTGTGTTAGGCTAGATAGTTAATAATGAATTAGATTTTAAATTACTTTACTCTTTATTCTTGTTGTAGACGATCTAATCTATAAAATATAAAATAATAAAAAATCATATACCTCAATTACACTTAAACCATACCCTTGAGCCTCACAAGTGTAGTTGGAAAAAAAAATGAAAGTTCTTAATGCATATTTCACTTCCTAGAAGAGCTAGTGTACTAGAGAAATATAGGTCCATGGAATTCAACTAGATTGTGCATAAATGCCTTAGTGATTCATATGATTGGGAATAGGGGTACCTCACTGCTTATCATTGGCATCATTGTTAGGGACCTTTTGATTGTTTTGTGCACTATCTAGGACCTAGTGAAAAGTATTTAAATAATTGGAAAAAATCTTAAAGTCACATCACATCTTAAGATTATTACAACAATATTTAGAAGCATACTGTGTTTTGTCTAATCTAATAGAAAATGTCTTCTTCTTACAAGAGTGATTCTCCACCTAAGTCTAATAAAGCTTATTAGCCAGTGCCTTAACAATATTAAATTATATATACTCATCCTAATGAGTATGTACCAAACTTCACTTTCATCCTACACCAAGATGAATAGCTACAATGGTGAGACATGGAAAGCAACATTGTGTTTTTTCCTGATCGATCTATTCTTGCAATGCTCCACCAAATTCTTATACGATATGATCTCCTAGAATGCCATGCTGAGTATGTTGTGCAAGATATTAATGCCAGGAATTATCATTCCATTGAGGCATAATGTTTATAAGATCGATAGCTAGAGAAGTGCTATGAATCTTCAAAGGGAAAAAGATTTAATAATTCTCCATTTTTTTTATACCAACAAGTTGGTGGAGAACCCTTCTCTAGGGGTTTTCCATTCAATGAAATTCCTCTCTTTGACTTTGATGAAGGAGGTCAAAACCAAAACTTGTAGTCCACAATTTACAATCCTGGTTCTGGTAAAAATGGATCCAGTGACAAATAAGGATCTAGAGGGACAAGTCAAGGTAGTGATGTAGACAAGAATCAAGATTGTGATCATGGTTGCAATCATCAAAGAGACATTAGTAGGCATCATGATGGTGCTAGTTCTCCTTCCTCTTCCCCTTTTTCATCATCATCTTCTTCTTCTTCTAGCTTTGACTGTGAGTATAGAAGGTGAGATTGTGATGTAGGTGACCAAAATGATCAATAGGATCAAAATGATTGAAGGGATTGTAAGGAAAGGAAATATCAAGGGTGTAGACATTCAAGAGAGGCACATTGTGATGAACAAAGGGGTAGTCAAGGGCAATGTAGGCACTATGATTAAGGCCTTGATGAGCCTCTACTTGCTACCTAAAGTATGCTTAATATTAGAGAGGTAGTAAGAATTCCAACAAGGAATGTGAAGGATAGTCAGATCAAAAGGTTAGACATGAACAATATTCCTTGATTTAGAGGATATAAATCTAATTTGTAGAACCTTCTCCAAGCTTTTCAAGATGCATGTGCCTTGCAAAACATAGAGAATGAGTGGCAAAAACTTAAGTTATTCCCTAGGACACTCATCAAAGAAGTAGAAAACAAGTATTGGTCCTTAGAGTTGGAATTTATCATATGATGGAGTACCATGCTTAAGTTTTTCAATGATAAATGTCAAATGTACTCTAGATTTTCTAATTTTAAGGAGGAAAATCCAAGGATGGAAATAAGGAACACATGAACCCTTGGATGTTGCCATTGGCCAATATTACTCCTTAATGCACAAATGTACAGGCCATGATTATTCTCAACTAGATCAACTTCTCCACATAGTAGATGGGCTTCGATTAGAAACAAGGAGAACCCTTGGTATCTATGCCCAAGAGTGACTGTCAGAACTAAGTGCCCATTAGATACAAAGATTAATCGAGCAAGTAGCCAAAGATTAAGTGTAGAAGAGTACAACTGTGATCCTTCCATTTGCAAGAGGAAAGTTCAATTTTTCTACAGTGAGAAAGAGTCTATACTTGATGAGGGGGTGAATAAGAGAACCTTGCCACTCCAAAAATTTTAATCTAAACTTATGGCCAAAGTTGATAAGTTATGGGACTCCATGGATAGGAAATTTTAAGCTATCCTCAAAATTGTGAAGAGTACAAAGAACAAGGTAGTGATCATGAGCATAGGACGTGCAAGAAAGGTGAATGTGCCTATCACAAATGCAAGGGCAAGTTTGTTATGATAGAAGAGGTTGCAGATTATGAATCAGATGATGATCATGGATGTGACATCTATTAGTATGAACATCATAAAAGATGTTACCCCATTATGTCACACTTACAGAAGTCTAGGTTGTATGCCTTAAATCCACTACTTACACAAAGGAAAACATATAGAAGATTATCTTATCCTTAAGGTAATTATAGGTAGTTTCACTAGCAACAATAGTATTATCCAAGTGGAGCTCCACTGCAACCTTATGAGTAGTAACCGCAATCATGGGCAATGGCACCACCAAGGTAGCAATACCCTTACTAATAACTTGATCCATATGTTTACTACATTTAGCAACCATTGTCTTCACATGACTCCTCCAATCATGTCTCTACTTTTTAGCCTCACTACCACCCTTTTGATTATTATTGAGTCCATTCTCCACATGAAAGAAGGGATATCACCTCTTACTCTTATCCTCCTCCTATCCCTGCACATGCTCCTCCTCCACCTGCACAAATACCACCTACTCCACCTATGTAGGGTGAACTACTAGCTCAACCACAACAACCCAATCCTACAAGGGTTGTTAACTTACAACTGGTTAATTAATTGGATGGGTTGAACACTTGATCAAAGAAAAGACTTTTCTTTTGACCTCAAAATCCACCTAAGCCCTCACATACACCCAAAGTTGACAACCCTACTCTTGCATCTTACTTTTTATCACAAACCTTCGAGTCCCCATTAAACCAAAATCTACCTAGGATCCATGCCATCATGCTTACTCATATTGTATCTAATTGGATCCATGCTAGAAACCTTCATAGAAAATTAGCCAATCATGGAAGTCCTCTAATTTATTTGTAGATTTCTAGAAATGAACCATGCAAGGGTTTTCTTGATTCAGGTTTTTGTGTCAATTTGATTTCTTATAAGATCTACACTACCTGGAACTTACCTCCTCTCAAGAAGAGCAACATAAGATTAGAATTGGTAGACCAGTCCATCACTATTCCCTTGGTACTAGTAGAAGACATCATGAACACTATCTGTGGGTGGTCTTATCTTACCAATTAAATGGTAATCAAAGTGGAGAACTGCAAAGGGGATTTCTCAATCATAATGGGAAGGCATGGCTAAGCATCATTGATGCAAGAATGGAAATAAGAGATCTTTCCCTAGAGATATCCAAAGAAAATGCATTTGGAAAGATTAAGAAGAAGAGAGTTCCATGCATTGTATATAGTGATTGATGAGTGGCGAGGTACCCCTACACTCAACCATACGAATACAAGTGTAGCACATGCTATCCGGTTGAACTCCGCAGACTAAGTGCCTACACGCCTCATGGGACACTTAAGGTTAATTATTCGTTTTCTTCCCATACTTGTATTTTTCATGGTTGTATGGTTAAGTAAGTTTGAGGTATATGATTTTTATATCTTTTTTATTTTATCTCCTATGCTGAGAGGTGAAGGGTTGAAGAGACTAATTAACTAACTTTAACTAACTAACTAAGTTTGAATTAACCTAGCATCAATATCCCTTCACACTTACTGTTTACACCCTGAACCAATGCAACCTTGGTTACCAAATGCTAATCATTGCTGGGATCACCAAGCGTAACGCATGTGCTCAAAGTGGTCATACTGAGGCACTTAACTACGAGAGAAGGATTGAGAGAGATTTAATGAACTAAGAAATAATTTAAATGATAAATAATAAATAAAAATAAATAAAATCCTATTTAGCCTATTCCATGCACTGCAAGGTTTATCCAAGAACTTATTTATTTCCATATGCAAACATGTGTTTAGGTACAATATTTTCTCGAATAAAGATCCATTCACTTTGGAGTTCCTACTGCGGGCACATGGAAAATATTCTATCTCTGGAGGGATCAAACTGCCAAAGTTTCACTATGGTCTAAGCCTAGATGAGAAATAGGGGAGAGCCACCTCTTATTTATAGACTTGGCGATGCACCATGATATTGTGTACAAAATATTGCGAGGGATGATGTGATATCACGAGGGATGCGATATTGTGGCCCATGAGATATCGTGTCCCATCATACCCCCATGACTGAATGAAAACTCATCCTTGAGTTCCTTACAATAATATCAGGAAGGTATGCGATTATTGACTCAAATGGAACTAATGGGATGACATGTGAATAGATCATCATTAGAAGACACAACAAAATTGGTGTTCATGACAATAAGGGTGAACACCTTTTACATTTGACATCAGGTCTTATTTGGTAGCCGAGAAAGAGAGAGAGAGAAATTTTGCTGTTGCCAACACCAAGATTATGCCTTTCGTTGTTAATCCATAAGCGCGCCATCGATCTTGCTCCTTGCATAGCTGCTTTAGCACTGCTCCATTCCAAGTGTTCCTGCTAGATCCAATCCATTGTTGCATGATTGTCATATGCACACACAACAAAGTCTTGTATTAGCAAGGATAATTGAATCATAATGTAATTGATACCTTGCTTTGGTAAAAGGTCCATTGGATGGGTTGTGGTATGGCTAATACGGATTTGGAGGTATATGAATGAGGACTATTGAAGGTAGAGGGGTTAGGAGAAAATTGAAAAAATTGGATCAGGACCCCCATGACTAAGAGCGAACCTCCAGTAGTGATAGAATGGTGAAAGGATAAGGAATAAGGAAGTTGGAAAAAATGAGACAACTATAATGTTAGTAAAGTGGATGTGAACATGGAAATGAGAAAAATAAAATAGATTGCAAAAAAGTTAGGGGAAAGAAATTAACTAGTGCACCAAATAGGAATGTCAGTGGGTCCTCCCCAAAGTAGGCTCATGCCCTTAATGCCTTGACAAATCCACATTCAAAGAGTCCGTAGGCTCTAGGAATGTCACTTGGAACAAGAGTTAGTCTTAACCACAAGAATTTAACAAAAGGAAAACAATGCGTCAACCAAAATATACACTAATGATACAACCGACAATGAGGTGAACAATGGAGAGAAGGATGGAAAGAAGAGAATGAAATGAAATCCCAAGAACAAGGTGGTGTACAAACCCTTGTGGATTTCATGATTAATGTGACTTAGTAAATCCCATTCCAAGTCTGGACTTAAACAAACCACATCCAATGACTTCACATTAATGCATTCGGTCAATCCATCCACTTGAACTAACAAGAATGCCTTCCCAAAGAGCCACCACCATTCCGATGAAACGAAGGAGGAGAGAAGGGGAAGCGAGAAGGGCCTTAGTTAGAGGAAACATTTTTATTTTTATTTTAGTTCCATAACCAGTGTTTGTAGCCCAAATGATTATTTCTTCTAAGGGGTGTGCTTTGAATTCTCACAGTTTGTTTTTTGTTTTATGTGTTTATGCGTGAGAACTACACCATGCAAAGAATTTGTTATTTTTATTACTTAGCTTCTTGATAATTAGGTAACATCGAAACAGTAAGAAAACTCAATAAGAAAACATCCAAGCACCCAAGAGAACGACCAACACAAAAGCATCAAGTTCCCTTGAAGTCACAACCTTTTCAATCCTTGAGTCCTTCCTTAGTTTGAGAAATGTCAGGTCACCAATTCGTTATAGTTCTTATTAGAAAGGAACTATACATTTCCAAGTTGAAAGAGACCATAGAAATTGTGGATGGATGGATGAAGTGGACTAATTGCCTGCTATATCAAGAGAAACATACCTTAGTATCAATGTCATAACTTAAAGGTAAAAACCAAACATGAGTAATCAATATAAAAACAGTTCATACCATCATAAAGAACACTTATTGAATGACAAACTTACAAGTTGGGTAACACACACACACACACACACATACACACACAAAATGAAAAAGTATAACGATGTTGTAAAATAAAAATAATAAAATTTAAAGAAATTTGTAAAACCAAAATGTGTAAAAAAAAATGTGTAAAACAAAAACATGTGAAACAAAAATGTGTAAGATAAAAACTAAAAAGAACTAAGGGCCCCAAATGATTAGCATAGGTGGCCATCTACCCCATGACTGAATGGAAAGGGAGAGATCCAAAATAATGAGCACCTATTTGAGTTTCTTAGAAGTGTCCAACTTCTCCCGATTGATGTTCTAAGGTTAAGGGGTGGAAGTTGGCGACGCTCATACTCCAATGTGTCTATGCCTTCGTTGCTGGCATGAGTTGTTTCCCCAGTTTGTTCCATACATGTTTATGGGTTGCTCTTTGTAGTAGCTGTCAACCACGGGGTTTCCACTACTTGTGTGGCTGCTACATATAGGCACCTTTGTCTCATAGTTTCTAGGGCACACCTTTCTCATGAAGGAGATGCTAAACATTCCTCCATGTCATCACCCTCTAAGTCACTGTATGTGATGTATGAAACTTTTTTCTTCTTGATCTTTCCATAAATATTTACCTTAGATATCTCCAAGGAAAGATTATGAATCCCTAGGCATGCATCTATTGTGCTTAGCCATGCCCTTCCCATTAAGATTGGGAAGCCCCCGTTGTTACTATTAACTTCTATCACTAGAAAATTGGCTGGGTATGACCAATCACACATAGTGGTAACGATGTCCTCCACCAATCCCAAGGGAATGATGATGGACTGGTCTACCAGATCTAGTTGAATATTACTCTTCTTGAGTTGGGGGAGGTTCCAGGCTTGATACATTACCCGTGAGATTATGTTGACTCTGGAACTTGAGTTAAGAAGAGCCTTATGTGGTTCGTTCCTAGTGAATTGGAGATAGATTAAGGAACTTCCAGGGTCAGGTAGTTTCCTGGGAAGGTTTCCTACCTTGATCCAGTCGGTTATGGTATGTGTTAACATAATTGTATGCGTTAAGCTCTATTGTTGGACTAAAGGGTGCTCTAAAGCTTTATGTGTTGGAGGAGCGTACCTAGACTCAACCACTTATGGTTGTGAGAGTTTTTCTGGGCTTTTGGTTCTAAAGAAAGGTCTTCTCTTTTTGCAGTTTTCAGAACCAGTAGTGGTTTGAATGGTTATAGCTCTCATAGCATTACGTTGCTGCAGTTGAGTGTGGAGTTCCCCTTGCATTGTTGGAGCAGGTGGTATGGAAACTACTGGTAGAAGAGAGGTAGATGGATTAGGAGGATGGTATGGGTATGGAGCATCTCCTAGAGAAGGAGTCCTTATAAAGTACTCCCAAACTTGGTAGTGATGTTGGGGAGTTGTGTGACCCATGGAGTCACTTGGAGAAATCGGCTGCTGCACGTAGTAGCCATAAGGATCAGGTTGCCAGTAAGGGTATTGATGTTTAGGTGGTGGCATCCCCCATGACTATGGGTATTGCCACTGCTGATGTTGCTCGATGGGTTGTGATGGAGTTCCACTTAGATAGTACGTCAATGGTTGGTGGAACTGCCTTGGGTTACCTTGGGGATAAGGTAACCTTCGTGGTGTCTGCCGTTGGTTAAGTCTTGGGTTGAGTGCATACACCCTAGACTCTTGTAGATGTGAGATGATTGGACAACATCCCTTAGGATGGTCATATTGGTAGATCTGACATCCACCTTCATTTTCTATGTCCAAATCCACAACCTCATCGAAGAGAGTTATTTTCCCCTTACCCTTGTCACTTGTAGGGCTTGAATCTCTTCTCTTTGTCTTGTTCTACTTGTTCCTCCATAGACTCCTCTACAATCTTTAGGACAGTTTCAATTTTACTATCTAAGGAGCTCCATACTTCATCTACCTTAGCTGATATTTTAGTTGTTAGCTTTTGAAGTGGCAAGCTTTTTCTGTTCACCAACTCTTCGAGTGGTGACTCATGCTCTTCATCGCAAAATCTCACTCCCTTCTTTCAAAGAGAGGGATCACAGTTATATTCTTCTACACTTTCTCTTTTTTATAGCTCCCCTTCTTTTTTGGCTACTTGTTCCAACAAGTGATGAATTTCATGGGATCTAAGTTCTAATAATATCCCTTGGGCATAAGTCCCAAGGGTTATCCTAGTTTCATACCTTAGCCCATCTACGATGTGGCAAAGTCAATCCTACTATGCGTAATCATGGCTTGGTAAATGATGTAACAATGCATAGTAGTAGCCCATGGTAGCATCCAAGGGTTCATGAGTACCTTGCTTCCATCCTTGGATCTGCTTACGCAAGTTAGAAACTCTAGAGTACGTTTGATATTTATCGTTGAAGAGTTCTAACATTGTACTCCACCTCCTAATGGTTTCCGATTCTAAGGACCGGTACCAACTCTCTGCTTCCTTTATGAGTGTCATGGAAAACAACTTTAATTTTTTCCACTCGTTCTCTATGTTTTGCAAGGTGTAGGGATCATGGAATTCTTGTAAATGATTTTGCAGATCCGCATTGTATCCCCATTCGAAGCATGGGATGTTGTTCATGTCTAAACGCTTGATCCGACTATCTTTTTGATGCCTTATTAGTATTATCAGTACCTCCATTATATCTAGCATATTTTGGGTTGTAAGTAGGGGCTCATCATGATCATCTCTTCCATGACATATATGATGTCTACGTTGTTCCCTACTTTCCCTTTGTTCATGCCCTTGTCCTCTCTCTCGATTCTCTCGTCGAGGTCTCTCATTTTCACTACCTCTATCCTCACCATTATGCTCTTGATGGATGCGCCTAGATGTAGAAGGAGAGGGTGAATGATGTGATGAAGGAGAAGAAGAAGGAGAACCATCGCCATGATGATGTTTCTTACCCTCTCTTCGGCTTCTATGACCCCGTTCGTGATGACGATCCAAGTGCTTGTCCTTGTCATTTGTTGTTGTTTCCTCAGTGAAAAGTTGGCATTCACAAGGGTTGTGTATCGTGGATCATAGGTTCTGATACCCCACCTCCTCACTATCATTAGGAGGGGAAACATCATTTGATAGAGAACCTATTATAAGTGGTTCACCATCTCTAATTTCACTTAGGACATGCGGGACCTCTTTGCCCTTCAACAATGTATGTTGGCTCTCCTGCCTTGAGTACCTTATACATTGTGCTGCTGTGGGATGATAATACATTGTGTTGAAATCACCTATAATGTATTCAGCATAGAGCTTTGTCATGCCTATTTGTGCAAGAGCATGAATAAGCATGTTTGGGACTGATTGATCTGGAGGTAACACGATGTTACCTTGCAAGTCTCTCCATCACAACTGTTCATCCTGATGGAGGATAAAAGTAAAATTGGGTATGTACTCATCGGGATGAGTATATACCACCCTATATTGTTGAGGAACTAGCTAATTTTGGTTATGTGTTTTAGACTGCTGACTATTTCTAGTATGATCCCTAGGTGGTGTAATGCTTTTGTTCAAAGAAGAAGACATTGTGTCTTATTTATCGGTGTGCTGATTAACTATATATAAATTTTTAATTAATTAACCCTAAGGGTTTGTTTAAGCTCCTAACGATGTGAGTGATTTTTTATGTTCTACTTAGTGCACAAACACTTCGTCCCTGGCAACAATGCCAATGATGAGTGGCGAGGTACCCCTACACTCAACCATACAAATACGAGCATAGCACATGCAATCTGGTTGAACTCCATAGACTAAGTGCCTACAGACCTCATGGAACACTTAAGGTTAATTATTTTTTATCTTCCCAGACTTACTTTTCTTTTTCATGGTTGTATGGTTAAGTAAGTCTAAGGTATATGATTTTTATATCTTTTCTGTTTTATCTCCTATGCTAAGAGGTGAAAGGTTGAAGAGACTAATTAACTAACTTTAACTTTAATTAACTAACTAAGTCTAAATTAACCTAGCATCAGCATCCGTTCCCACTTACCATTCACACCCTGAACCAATGCAACCTTGGTTACTAAATGTTAATCATTACTGGGATCACCAAGCGTAACGCATGTGCTCGAAGCGATTGTACTAAGGCACTTAACTAGGAGAGAAGGGTTGAGAGAGATTTAATGAACTAAGAAATCATTTAAATGATAAATAATAAATAACAATAAATAAAATCCTATTTATCCTATTCCATGCACTGCAAGGTTTATCCAAGAAGTTCATCTTTATTTCTGTACGCAAACATGTGTTCAGGTACAATATTTGCTTGAATAAAGATCCGTTCACTTTGGAGTTCCTGCTGCAGGCACATGGAAAATATTCCATCTCTGAAGGGATTAAACTGCTAGAGTTTCACTATGGTCTAAGCCTAGATGAGAAACATGGGAGAGTTGCCTCTTATTTATAGACTTGGTGGTGCACCGCAATTTCGTGTACGCGATATTGCAGGGGATGACGCGATATCGTGTATGTGATATGACAAGGGATGTAATATTGTGGCAGCCATGATATTGTGTCCCATCAGTGATACAAGGTGAAATTATGTGCAGAAACTATAGGCTATAAAATAAGCATTTATCTTTGCATGCAAGCAGTGTGCATAGAAGTAGAAATTCAAAGATGTCTATATGTAGTAGCAACAAAACAAGAGGGCACCTAGTGACTGATTGCTAATTCTAAAAGTAGCACACTTTTCATGGAACAAACTGAGAGCCTAACATGCACATATGTCATGAGTATGAATGAACTAGAGCAAGTTCATCACCACTCTCTAATAATACAAATGATGATACTCATTGGGGAGAGTTGGAAATTATTGAAAATTTCAAAAAAGAGCCCCTCAAACTGAAAACACTACTAGTTAGAATGGAATATGTGTTTTTGAAAAATGGAAATCTAGTCATAATCAATGCCAATCTTTCTCCAAAGTAGAAAATAATGTTGTTGAAGGTGGTTGAAAATTGGTCAACATATTTTTCTTGGTCATGTCCTAAACTCACAGTGATTGATCCTAGGATATGCTAGCATTACATTTACACCGAGCTAGCCATGAAGTCAAAAAGATAGACACAGAGGCGATTGAACCCCAAACTAAAGTAGATCATCAAAGGAGAAAATTGAGAAACTCTTTAAGATAGGGTTCATTTATCCCATTGTAGATAGTGAGTGGGTTAGTCCACTTGTAATTGTACCAAAGAAAGGTAACAAGTGGTGGGTCTATATTAATTTTTAATTATTGAATATGGCAACCTTCAAAGATCATTTTTTGTTGCCATTTGTTGACCAGGTTCTTGACATAGTATTTGGGTATTTCTACTATAGTTTTCTAGATGGCTATAGTGGCTATAACCAAATTCAAATTACATTAGAAAACTAAACAAAGATAACATTCACAAGTCCTTGGGGGACTTTTGCATATTGCAAGATGCCATTTGGTCTATGCAATGCTCCTACTATGTTCCAACACCTGGTCTTGAGCATTTTTCAATAGTAGATTGGTAATGGTGTGGAAGTCTTCATGGATGAATTATCCACTTATAGAGCTACTTTTGAGCAAGCCCTAGACATCCTTAAGAAAGTATTGAAATGATGTGTTAAAACCAACTTATGGCTTAATTAGCAAAAACTTCACTTAATGGTCTAGGACGGCATTATATTGGGTCACAGAATATCAAAAGCAAGAATTAAGGTAGATCATGAGAAAATAAGGGTCATCCAAGGAATAACCCACTAGAAAAAAATATTTAAATATGTTCAATCATTCCTTGGACATATTGGCTACTACTAGTGATTCATAGCAAATTTTTCTAAGATTGCAAAACTATTGGTGAAGCTAACAAAGAAAGATGCTTCCATTGTCTAGCCCATGGAATGTGAAAAAACATTTCAACAGATGACATAGAAACTTGTAGAAATTCCAATTCTATAAGCACCTGACTAGTCTAGGTCATTTCATATCATGATAGATGCATCAAATTATTCCTTGGAAGTAGGTTTGATGTAATTAGATGACAAGAAACATGCATAGTATATCCACTGTGCTAGCTAAAGCATTATGGGTGCACAACTAAACTACACTATCATAGAGAAAGAATTGATGGTAGTGGTGTTTGCTCTAGAGAAGTTCAGGCATTTTGCACTTGGATATAAGGTGTTTTTACACATGAACCATAGCGCTATCCACTTCCTAATGAATAAGTTAATGGTAAGCCTTTGTGTCATACGGTGGCTAGTGATATTACAAGAATTTGATTTTATGATGGTAGATTGAAAGGGCACTAAGAATGTGGTCACTGATCACTTGTTTCTGTTGTGATGGGATGACAAAGAGGGAGAAGATCCATTATCTAATATGTTTTCTAATGAACTCCTCTTTGCTAGAGCTATAACTAAACAATTACCCAATGAGCCTAAATTCTATGATGGCATTTTTATCTATCTTCTCACTTAGGAGATGCCACAAGGGTTGGACCATTGGAAGAAATAATAGTTTTTTCACCAAGAAAAAAACTTCATGGAGATCAACAGACACCTATACAAGGTGTGTGTTGATGGCTTTATTTGTTGATGTGTCCCTGATGCCAATCAACTACACATTCTTCAAAATGCTATGAAGGTCCTTATGGAGGATACTATGTTGGGAGATGCATAGCCATTAAAATCCTAATGGTAGGGTACTATCAGCCAACAATGGGATGCTTACCATTACGTCTACTCTTCTAAATGATGCCAACAAGATGGTGGAATGACTACTCAAATGGAGGGACCTCAACAATGGATTCAACCACTAGAACCCTTCAACATTTGGGGCATTGATTTGATGGGTTCCATCACACCCATGTCAAATGGAAAGGCATACATCATTGTTTCTATTGATTATTATGTGAAATGGGCAGAAGTAGCAGTCATCATGAACTGTACATCTTCTACTACCACTTGGTTTGTATAACAAAATGTGGCAAATAGGTTTGGTGTGCCACATGTATTAATTTTTAATTATAAAACTCACTTGATAAGCATTACTTTTCAGAAGCTCATGCAACACTTGGGGGTTGAACATAAAGTCACAACACCTTATCATCCCCAAGCCAATGATCAAGCTGAGGTTACTAATAGGGAAAACACAAGGATACTAACAAGAATTGTTAGCAAGTACAAGAAAGACTAGAATATAAAACTCAAGGATGCCCTTTGGGCCTACTACTCAACATGAAAACTTCCTATAGGCTACTCTCCATATGAGCTTATGTATAGGAAATTACCAATACTTCCTATTCAATTCGAGCTTCGTACACTTTCAATTTCTTGTGACCTTAACCTTGACTTAAGTTTAGCCCAAAAAGAAAGACTAATGAACCTCAATTTGCTAGACAAAAATCAATTGGTAACCCTATCATTTAATGAGTTGCACAAGGCCTATAACAAAAAGTGTCATGACCTAAAAATCAAAAAAGTCAAATTTCAACTAGGAAATAAGGTTCTCTACTGCAACCTCACACACGTACCTCAACAAACTAAGTTTCAAATGTTGTGGTAATGACCTTACATTATTTACAAGATGTTTCCTTCTAGGGCCATGATGACCTACAAACTTGAGAGTCCAAATAAGAAATAGCTGGTTAACATACAATAAGTTAAACCTTTCCATGAGCATAAGCTAGCCAATACAACAAAAGCCTCATTAGATGGACAACCGTTCTTCATATTTTGGATCTTCTTCTTTCAACTTAGTCATGGGGGAGATGGCCATCCATGGTAACCATATAAGCGGCTCCCCAATTTTTCAACTTTTTTGTTTTACAACTTTTTATTTTACACATTCTTTATTTTACATCTTTTTATGTTCATGTTATTAATCTTTTCTAATTTTTTATTTTACACCATCATTAGTACATTTGTTATATCTTGAATATTTTACATTTTATTTTATATTTTTTATTATATTTTATGTGATTTTGTAACTTTTTATTAATAAGTGCTAGGTACATTGGTAATGTGTTGCTTGATGGTGGTATGTACTACTTTATTATTTGATTGTTGGTGTTTGGTTTTTGGCTTTGAATTTCATTATAGATAATTAGGACATGGTTTGGTTTTCATGAAACAAGCAGTGAGTCCACAACATCCACCCATCTACAAACTTCATGGTTTTCCTTGTTTTGAAAATGTGTAGTCCCTTTTTCATTAATGAAACTTTAATAAATTTGTGACTTTGGTAGTTTCTAGAATTGGAAAGGATTCAAAGGTTTGAATAGGGTGTGGATTCAAGGGGATTCAATATTCTTTGTTCCTTTCTATTTGCTAGGGTGCATGTGTGTTTTCATGGATTTCTTACTAGTTCGTATCAACTAATAAAAGGAAGTTGAATAAGTCCTTGGAAAAAATAAATGCATGTGTCTTTGCATGGTGTGTTTTCCATTTCAAAGAAGAAAAAACAAACAAACAAAAAGACACAACATAAATTCAAATAACACCCCTTAGAAAAAATAAACAAGCTGCAAGTAGAGGTTATGTGACTCATCCTCTCTAACTAAGGCTCTTCCTTACTTCCTACTTCTTCTCTAATAAGGAATGGTGGTTGTTCTATGGGAGCACTATTGTGTCTCAAGGGATGGATTGGTCTTAGAATGATGATGTGAAATCACTAAACGTAGTTGGTTTTGGTCTAGACTAAGGATGAATCCTACCAAGTCATTTAACTACAAAATCTATAAGGGAATTCATGTGGCTGTAACTAGGAACTCCATTCCACATTCTCTCTCATCCATCTATGCTTTCCATAGCTCACCTCACTACTAATTTCATGTTTTGATTTGATGTCCTAGTTTGATGTGTTGAAATTCTTAGTTAGTTTCTTCTAGGTTTTTATACTTAACTTCTGTAATCATTAATCATCCACAAATCCCACGAACTCCTTGGTTTGAAGTTATGTAAGTCCATAAAAGGCCTATGCTTGCTTTGGGAAGGATCCACTTGCATATATTTTGGTTGTGTCAGTTAAGTTCTTTACCCTTAGATACTCATGCAATCAAATTCTTTTTGTTTACCCCATCAATGACATCCAATTGTGCACATCTTCACAACACTTTTTAGTAAAGTTTCCTTTTTATTGTTGTGAATTCTCACACCCTCTTCAAATATTCCCTTGTGTTAAATTTTTCAAAATTAATGGAGCACTTATCTATTTTACCCTATTTGTCAACCTTCCTGCTAACACTACTCAAGGAACTAATCAACCACAATCACAACCTAACCGAGTGTAACCGTTGATGAGATAAGGCATTTAATTGCTATGTGTTACACATTGCATACTAATTCATGATTTTTTTTGTGATTGCAGTGGGAAGCATGGATTTGAAGCAAGACTATCTTCACCAAGGATGATGCAGCAGAACTACATAATGAGGAGTCAATATAGTTGGATCTTCTCTCTCATTTTTCTACTACCAAGAGGTGTTGCATGTCAGCGTTATCTAGGGTATTCACTTCTCTTATCAGTTGTAACTCTGTACACTTAGGTAGTTAGAGTTTGTATGTTCCATTTGAGTTAGTTGTATGTTAGTTAATAATCCCATACCTACCTAGTATATTTTGTAAAAAACTTGTTCCTCCTCTTCTACACTTAAGGATGAGTTTTCATTTAGTCATGGGGGTATGATGAATCATGTTTTCTAGTCACTGCAATGTTGGGTACATGACATCAGGGTTGCGAGGTTGGGTATGCAATGTGATGAGTGGCGAGGTACCCCTACATTCAACCATATGAAATGAGCGTAGCACGCACAATCCAGTCGAACTCTGTAGACTAAGTGCCTACATGCCCCATGGAACACTTGGGGTTAACCATTCATTGTCTTCCCAAACATACTTGTAGTTGTCATGGTGTATGGTTAAGTAAGTCCGAGGTATACAATTTTTATAGTTTTTTATGTTTTATCTCCTATGCTATTGAGGTGAAGGGTTGAGAAACTAACTAACTCTAACTAATGGACTAAGTCTAAATTACCTAGAGATAGTATCCATTCCCACTTACCATACATACCCTAAACCGATGCAACCATGGCTACCAAATGCTAATCATCACTGGGATCACCATGCATAACGCACGTGCTCAAAGTGGTCGTACTAAGGCACTTAACTAGGAGGAAAGGGTTGAGGGAATCTAGTCTAGCCTAAGTGCGACGAGTAGGCGATTCCTTGACTAACTATACACATCTTGGTGCATTACTACCACTGGGATTATCAAGCGTAGATCCTGGATATGCCACTGGGTTACCAAGTAGTCACACTAGATGCTCGTAATCAAGTTGTACTCATACCATGTTGCGATGAGCAGGTGATTCCTTGACTAATCATACACATCCTTAGATGCTCGTAATCAAGTTGTACTCATACCACATTCTAGGAGTTTAAGGGTGAGAGAGAAAACAATAAATAAAGTCCTATTCCATACACTGCAAGGTTTATCCAGGAAGTTCATCTTTATTTCCGTATACAACTTGTGTTCAGGTACAATGCTACTCGAATAAAGATCCATTCACTTTAGGACTCCTACTACGGGCACATGGAAAATATTCTATCTCTGGAGTGATCAAACTACCAGAGTTTTCCTACTTATAACTCAGGATGGGGAAACAAGGGAGAGCTGCCTCTTATTTATAGATATGGTGGTGGACCGCGATATCATGTACGCGATATCGCAAGGGAAGACGTGATATCGTGGCCTATGTGAATCACATCTCATGATACCCCTATGACTGAATGAAAACTTGTCCTCAAGTTCCTTACAATAATATCGAGAAGGTATGGAATTATTAAGGGGAATGGAACTAATGGGATGACATGTGAACGGATCATCATTACAAGACATGACAAAACTGGTGTTCATGACAACAAGGGTGAACACCTTATTACAATGACATCAGGCCTTAGTTGGCAGCTGAGAAAGAAAGAAAGAGAGAGAAAGAAGTGTTGTTGCTGCCAATGCCAAGATTGCACCTTTCATTGTGTATCCGTAGGCACGCCATAGATCTTTCTCCTTGCATAGCTGCTTCCAGCACAACTCCATTCCAAGTGTTTGCTCTAGATCCAATCCGTTGTTGTATGATCGCCATCTGCACACACAACAAAATCATATATTAGCAAGGGTAAATGAATTATCATGTAATTAATACCTTGCTTCGGTGTAGGTCTATTGGCTAGGTTGTGATATGGATAATTGTGGATCTGGGGATGTATTAATGATGACTACTAAAGGTGTAGTGGTTAGGAAAGAATTGAAAAAATTCGGGGCTAAGAGAAAATCAAAAAAATCGGGCCCCGTACCCCCATGACTAATCACAAACCTCTAGTAGCATTAGAATGGAGAAAGAAAAGGAGTAAGAAAGAGAGATAAAAAGGGACAACTATGGCATCGATAAAATGGATGTCAAGATGGAAATGAACATAATAAAATTAATTGCAAAATGTTAAGGGAAAGATTTTAACTAATGCTCCAAATAGGAATGTCCATGGGTCCTCCCCAAAGCAAGCTCATGTGCTTAATGCCCTGACAAACCCACATTCAAAGAGTCCGTAGGCTCCAAGAATGTCATTTGGAACAAGAGTTAAAGTCTTAACTGTAAGAAGTTACCAAAAAGAAAATAATGCATCTACCAAAATATACACTACTGATACAACCGGCAATGAGGGAAACAATCGAGAGAAGGGTAGAGAGCAGAGGATGGAATGGAATCTCAAGAACAAGGTGGTGTACAACCCCTTGTGTAGTTCATGATTAATGTGATTGAGAAAATCCCATTCCAAGTCTGGCCTTAAACCAACCACATCCAGTGATGTCGCATCAATGCATTCAGCTAAATCATCCACTTGGATAACAAGGATGCCTTCCCCAAGAGTCACCACCATTCCGACGAAACAAAGGAGAGAATGGGAAGTGAGAAGGGCCTTAGTTAGAGGGAACACTTTTGGTTCCATAACCAGTGCTTATAGCCCAAGTTTATTTCATCTAAGGGGTATGCTTTGAATTATCACTTTTTCTCTCTTTTTTTCCATTTTTTTGTTGTTTTGTGTTTTTATGCGTGAGAACCACACCATGCAAAGACTTGAGTATTTTTATTGTCTCAGCTTCTGATAATTGGGTAACATCAGAATGGTAAGAAAACTCAAGAAGAAAACATCCAATCACCCAAGAGAATGGCCAACAAAAAAGCATCAAGTTCCCTTGAAGTCACATCCTTTTCAATCCTTGGATCCTTCCTTAGTTTGAGAAATGCCTAGTCACCGATTTGTTAAAGTTCTTATTATGAAGGGAACTGTACATTTCCAAGCCAAGAGACACCTTAGAAACTGGTGGATGGATGGATGAAGTGATCTGATTGCCTGCCATATCAAAAGAAACATACCTTAGTATCAACATTGTGACTTAAAGGTAAAAACCAAACATTAGCAATCAATATGAAAATAGTTCATACCATTAGTCCAAACACTTATTGGGTGACAAAATTACAAGGTGGATCACACACATACACACACAAAATGAAAAAGTATAACGATGTTGTAAAAAAAAAAAATTTAAAGGAATTTGTAAAACAAAAACTAGAAAAGTTAAAGAAATATGTAAAACAAAAATGTGTAGGAAAAAAACATTGTAAAACAAAAACGTGTAAAAAAATGTGTAAAACAAAAATGTAAAAAGAACTGAGGGCCCCATATGATTAGCATAGGTGGCCATCTTCCCCATGATTGAGTGGAAATGAAGAGATCCAAAATAATGAGTGCCTATTTAAATTTCTAAGAAGTGCCCAACTTCTCCTAATTAATGATCTTAGATTAAGGGGTGGAAGTTAGTGATGCTCATATTTCAATGTATTTATGCTTTTGTTATGGGCATGGGTTTTCTTAGCTCATTCCATGCATATTTGGTTGCTCCTTTGAGTAGCTGTCAACCATGGGGTATCTACTACTTGTTGTGTGGTTGCTACATATAGGCATCTTTATTTCAAAGTTTCAAGGGCACACTTGTTACATGGAGGCATTTACTCCATGTCATCACCTGATGAATCACTGTATGTGATGCATGGAACTTTTCTCTTCTTGATCTTTCCATAAATATTTATCTTAAGAGATATCCAAGGAAAGATCGCGGATCCTAAGGCATGCATCTACTGTACTCAGCCATGCCCTTCCCATTATAATTGGGAAATCCCCTTCATTGTTGTTAACTTCAATCACCTGGGTAAGAACAAACACACATAGTGGTAATGATGTCCTCCACCAATCCCAAGGAAATAATGATGGACTAGTCTACCAGCTCTAGTTGAATGTTGCTCTTCTTAAGTTAGGGCAGGTTCCAGGCGTGATACATCTCTCGTGAAATTAAGTTAACTTTGGAACCTTAGTTAAGAAGAGCTCTATGTGGTTTATTTCCAGAAATTTGTAAATAGATTAAGGGACTCCTAGGAAGGTGGCCTACCTTGATCCAGTCAGTTACGGTATGTGTTAACATAACCGTATGTGTTAAGCTCTGTTGGACTGAAGGGTGCTCTGAAGTGTTAGATGGTGGAGGAATGTACATGGGTCCAACTGCTTGTTGTTGTAACAGTTTGTCTGGGCTTTTGGTTATGAAGAAGGATCTTCTCTTTTTATAGTTGTTAGAACTAGTAGCAGGTTGAATATTTACAGCTCTCGCAACGTGACGTTGCTGTGGTTGGGTAGGAAGTTCCCCTTTCATTGTTGGAGTAGGAGGTGTTATGGAAACTACTTGTGGAAGAGGTGCGGATGGATTTGGAGGATGGTGTGGGTATGGAGTAGCTCCTAGAGGAGAAGGAGTCCTTTTGAAGTACTCCCAAACTTGGTAGTGATGGTGGGAAGTTGTGTGACTCATAGAGTCACTTGGAGAAATCGATTGCTACACATAATATCCATAAGGGTTAGGCTGCCGGTAAGGGTATTGATGTTTCAACGATGGCATCCCCCATGACTGTGGGTATTGCCACTACTAATGCTGCCTGATGGATTGTGGTGGAGTTCCACTTGGATAATACATTAATAGTTGGTGGAACTGCCTTGGGTTACCTTGGGGATAAAATAACCTATGGGGTGTTTGTCATTGATTAAGTTTTGGATTAAATGCATACACCCTTAGGATGGTCATAGTGGCAGATCTCATATCCACTATCATCGTCTATGTCTGAATCCACAACCACATCGAAGTTATTGATTTTCCCCTTATTGTTGTTATGTGCAGGGCCTAAATCTCTCCACTTTTTTTTTACCTTTGTCACTACTTTGTTATACCTTAGAGTCTTCTAAAATTTTTAAGACAGTTTCAATTTTAGAGTCTAAGGAACTCCATGTGTCATCTACCTTAGCCACTATTTCTATTCTTAACTTTTGAATCAGCAAGTTTTTCCTGTTCACCAACTCTTCGATTGGTGACTCATCCTCTTCATTGCAAAATTTCACTCCCTTATTTCGAAGAGAGGGATCACGGTTGTATTCTTCCGCACTTTCTCTTTTTTGTAGCTCACCTTCTTCTTTTGGTACTTGCTCCAACAAATGATGTACTTCATAGGCTCTAAGTTGTGAGAGTCTCCCTTGGGCATAAGTCCCAAGGGTTCTTCTAGTTTCATGCCTTAGCCCATCCACGATGTGGTGAAGTTGATCCCTCTGAGCGTACCCATGGCCCGACCAATGATGTAACAATGTGTAGTAGTGGGCCATGGCAGCATCCAAGGGTTCATAAGTACCTTGCTTCTAGCCTTGGATCTGCTTACGCAAATTGGACACTCTGGAGTATGTTTGATACTTCTCGTTGAACAGTTTTAGCATCGTACTCCACCTCCTGATGGTTTTCGGTTCTAAGGACCGGTACCAACTCTGTGCTTCTTTGGTGAGTGTCCTGGGGAACAACTTATGTTTTTGCCACTCATTTTCTATATTCTACAAGGCATAAGCATTGTGGAATTCCTGTAAATGATTTTGTGGATCTGCGTTGTATCCCCCTTCAAATCGTGGGATATTGTTCATGTCTAAACATTTGATCTGACTATCTTTTAAATGCCTTGTGGGAATAGTAACTATCTCCATTATGTTAAGCATACTTCAGGTTGAGATTAGGGGCTCATCATGATCATCTCTTTCATGACACCTGTGATGTTTGTGTTGTTCCCTACTCTCCCTATGTCCTTGCCCTTGTCCTCTCTTTCAACTTTCCCGTCAAGGTCTCTCAATTTTTCTACCTTTATCCTCTCCGTTGTGTTCATGATGGATATGCCCAGATGTGGAAGGAGAGGGTGAGTGATGTGAAGAAGGGAAAGAAGAAGGGGAGCCATCACCATAATGATGTTTCTTGCCTTACTCTTCAGCTACTACGGCCCAGATGGTCGTGACGATCTAAGTGCCCATCCTTGTCATATGTTGTTCCTTCTATGAATAGTTGGATTTCATGGGCATCAAAACTAGGGATATGTATCATTGATCATAGGTTCTGATACCCTACCTCCTCACTTTCATTAAGAGGGGGAACATCTCTTGATAGCAAACTAGTTATAAATGGTTCACCATCTCTAGTTTCACTAAGGAGGTGTAGGACCTCTTTGCCCTTCAACAATGTATGTTGGCTCTCTTGATTTGAGTCCCTCATATGTTGTGCTTTTGTGGGATAGTAATCCCTTGAATCAAATTATTCTGCAACGTATTTTGCATACAATTCTATCATGCCAATCTGTGCCAAGGAACAGAGAAGCATGTTTGGAACTGCACGATCTGGGGGTAACACTATGTTACCTTGCAAATCTCTCCATCATAGTTATTCATCTTGATGGAGGATAAATATAAATTTTGGACTATACTCATCGGGATGAGTATAAACTATCTTGTATTGTTTAGGACTTGGCTAATTTTGGCTATGTGTTTTATGCTGCCAACTGTCTCGTGTATGGTCCTTAGGTGGTGAGTTTCTCTTGTTAGAAGAAGACATTTTTATGGATGTGCTAAATTTACCATTATATAATGTTTTATCTTGATTAACCCGAAGGTTCGTTGAGGCTCCCAATGATGTGAGTGATATCCTTTATGTTCTATTTAGCACACAAATACTTAGTCCCTGGCAATAGTGCCAATGATGAGTGGCAAGGTACCCTTACACTCAACCATACGAAACGAGCATAGCACGTGCGATCCAGTCAAACTCCATAGACTAAGTGCCTACACACCCCATGGAACACTTGGGGTTAATCATTCGTTGTCTTCCTAGACTTACTTGTAGTTGTCATGGTGTATGCTTAAGTAAGTTCGAGGTATATGATTTTTATAGGTTTTTATGTTTTATCTCCTATGCTATTGAGGTGATGGGTTGAGAAACTAACTAACTCTAACTAATGGACTAAGTCTAACTTACCCAGCATCAGCATTCGTTCCCACTTACCGTAGAGACCCTGAATCGATGCAACCGTGGCTACCAAACGCTAATCTTCACTGGGATCACCACGCGTAATCCACGTGCTCGAAGTGGTCATACTAAGGCACTTAACTAGGAGGAAAGGGTTGAGGGAATCTAGTCTAGCCTAAGTGCAATGAGTAGCTGATTCTTTGACTAACTGTACACATCTTGGTGCATGAATACCACTGGGATTACCAAGCGTAGATCTTGAATACGCCACTAGGTTACCAAGTAGTCACACTAGATGCTCGTAATCAAGTCGTACTCATATCGTGTTGCGATGAGCAGCCGATTCCTTGACTAACCGTACACATCCTTAGATGCTCGTAATCAAGTCATACTCATACTGCATTCTAGGAGTTTAAGGGTGAGAGAGAAAATAATAAATAAAATCCTATTCCATGCACTACAAGGTTTATCCAATAAGTTCATCTTTATTGTCGTACACAACTTGTGTTCAGGTACAATGTTGCTCAAATAAAGATCTGTTCACTTTAGGACTCCTACTACGGGCACATGGAAAATATTCTATCTCTGGAGTGATCAAACTACCAGAGTTTCCCTACTTCTAACTTAGGATGGGGAAACAAGGGAGAGCTGTCTCTTATTTATAGATATGGTGATGGACCGCGATATCGCATATGCGATATCTCATGCGAATCACATCTCATCACAATGTTGGCTGCAATGTCAGGTATCTGACGTTGTGGTATATACTCTAGCCTATAAATATAGTACTTGGGCTCCCATTTTGAGTTAGTTCTAAATTTTTTTTTGGTTAGTTTTTAGTCAAAGTATCAAAGCTCTTACAATTTATTTTCTCCAAAGTTAGAATATTTTCTGAGTGCGCATAGAAGGAGTCTAAGTGTGTATTGTTCTTTGTCCAAGCACTAATGTACCTAAGCACAATAGTGTGACGGGAATAAAATGAAATTTTTTGATAGTCCTTGTAGCACTGAGAATAGATTGATATTTTCTTTTATGCATTTTACTTTCATGATTTTTACTTTAATACATTTAAATTAAGCAATTTATTCTAGTAGTTAATGAACACAAGCATGACCACTTTAAGCATAGATATAGTACTTGGTAACCCAGCAATGCTTAATATTTGGTAGCCCAATAGCACTATATGTGTTCAAGAAAGTGGAAAAGTTACTTATGGTAAGTTAGATAAGTGATAACAAATTAGATTTTAAATTACTCTACTTTTTATTCTTATTGTAGGTGATCAAATCTATAAAATATAGAACGATAAAAAATAATATACCTCAATTACACTTAAACCATACCCTTGAGACTCACAAGTGTAGTTGAAAAGATAACAAATGTTCTCAATGCTCATTTCACTTCTTAGAAGAGCTAGTGTACTAGAGAACCATAGTTCCATGTAATTTAACTAGATCATGTGTAAATGCCTTAGTGATTCATATGGTTGGGTGTAGGGGTACCTTGCCACTCATCAACATGCTAATTCACCAAAAGTATCCAATCAAGGGTACAATTCATGCAATTATTCATCAAGATCTTCTTCAAGAAATTCCTTAATGTCATCCCTTAAAGATGATATTCCTTTTGAAGATGAATACTTTGGATAAGGAGAAGCTCAAGGTGATGTTTTCTTTCATGCTCTCAGTGCTAAAAATAAGTATAAATGTTTTATTTTTCCTAAGAAAGAATAAAAGGAACTTCCTTCAAAGTTTCAAAGAGAGCAAGGTGAAGGAATTGAAGTCACTCTTGCAAAAGCTTTCAAGCATGCTTCAAGGATGTCTCATGTTATAGTCAAATTCTTCAATGGCATTGAAGGAACTAATTCTTTCCTCTCTTGGCCAAAAATAGTTAACAAGTACTTTGAACTTGAAGATGTGGAAAATCATCAAAAGGTATCTAATGCTAAAACCTAATTGGAAGTAATAGCACTTCTATTTGGGAGAATGAAAGTCATTATTACAAATTAACAATGGTACTCCTATTAAGGATTGGTCTTTAATGCAATTCATGCTCAAGCAAGAATTTGGGAAGGCTCATCATAGATAAGAGATCATAAAAAAATTAAAGTACCTAATGAAAGATGATAAGACTGTGAAGGTCTACTACATAGATTTTTGTAAGGCTTTCTAGCTTGCAAAAGTTCATTGGGATTATTATGAATAAGCACACAACATTCAAGGAGAATTGAAAAGAGAGAATCAACAAGAGCTAATCATTTGTGAGCCCCAAACATTAGATGAGGCTTTTGAATTAGCTCTTAAGGTTAAAAGGAAACCTCAAGGCTACACTAGAGATCCTAAATCTTCTAAGGGCAAGAACTTCAAAGATTTTAAAAGTGAGAATGAAGCCAAGGATAATGAGAATGCCAAGGAAGACATAAAGGAGAAATAAGAGAAGTTCAAGGAGGGCTAAGATTCCAAGAAAGACTACTTCAAGAATGAAAAGGATCAAGGAAAGGACTATGCATTCAATCCTCAATGCTTCAATTGTGGTGGAAAGGAACACAAATAATGGAGGTATAATAAGTGAAAGGTTTCCAAGAGAAAGGAGCTCCAAATATTAGAAAAGGAAGAATCTTCCAATGAAAGTAGACCTCTTTTGATTGAAGATGTAACAAAAATTAATTGTTATATTTTTATGGGAAATGTGAATGTTAATCAAGGAAATGAAGAAGAAGAAAGATTTGATGATGTAGAGATCACTAAGAAAAGGAGTTTTAAAGAATTTCTTATTGGACAAGGGAATGCTCAATAATTAAATATTTTAAGGAAGGAAACCAAGGGATTTTTAAAAGGAACCAAGAGATCTACAAGGTTCAAGATGATGTATGCTACTAATCAAGAAGAGTTCCTACCTCAGAAGTTTTTGGAGTTAAAGTATCAAAGCTAAAGGAGTGGTAAAGATCAAGGAATTTCTTCAAGGAAGACCAAAGGAAGCACTAGAAGATACAAAACTCATACTTTTTGCAATTTTTCTATATCTTGTGGAAAGGGAAATCAAATTTAAGCCAAGTTGAGGCTATCACATGGGAGATAAGTGAGTCTTCTAGCCAAGGTATGTGGAAGAATGATTTCTTTGCTGATGTTTTTACTGAAATTGATGTTAAAGCTATGGAGGAGATTTTATCTTTTGAGTTGGTACCTTCAAAATGAGATGTGAAACACCCTAAAATTTTAAGACATTCTTGTTTCACCAGGTCTTTGCAGTTCACACAACCTCATAATAGTTCTTCAAGAGATGGATGCTCAGATGTTCAGACTGTCCAGTTCAGCAAGTTTTCTACTCTCGGTGTGCACAAGCTAAATGGATTCTCCAGCCTTCCCACCTGAGTAGTTCACCCAGTTGACAATGTACTTAGGAGTAATGTGTGGAATTTTTGGCAGTGCTCAGAATGTGCAAAATAGTTCGGCAAGTTTTCTAAGTCGAGGAGTTTGCTATGCTATGCTACGCTATGTAGTGTAGCAGGCTTCAGAAAGCGATTGTAGAATGAAGTGCTTCAGCAAGTTTTCTAAGTCAAGGAGTTTTGCTACGCTAAGCTACACTATGTAGCATAGTAAACTTCAGAAGATGTTTGTAGAAGCAAAGTGCTACACTATGCAGCATAGCGTAGCAAAAGCTAGATGGTCAAATCTCCTCACCCAACTTCAAGTCCTTCAGCAATGTCCCCTTCCATCAGAAAGTAGAAAACTTGGTAGAAGGAAAACCATGTTGGCTGCTACGCTACGCTAAGCTACATGGCACAGTGCGACATAGCAATTCTATGAAAGTGACAGAAGGAAACTCAAAGGGTGGGATTAGGTAGTTCGCAAGTTTCGTAGTGCAAAAGGCAAAGTTTGCAGATTAGAGACATTTTTTGCAACTAAGGACAGCTGCTACACTATGTAGCATAGCATAGCATAGAAAATATATAATAAACAGTCAGCGCACTTCAAAAGTTTTCGACACATGCAGCAAGCCATGTAACAAGATGCTATGCTATGCCAACATGCTACGCTACAAAGCGTAGCAAGTGGTTATGCCACATCAATACACTTTACCTAATTGCACCATTGGCACTCATCTTCAAACCATGATGATGCAATTACGGCATGGTAGGCTCGCAATTATGGCATGGCAGGCTCGCAATTATGGCATGGCAGACTTGTAATTACAATGGTCATGCATGTCCAACGGTCATGCATGCCCATGCAGCACAAACAAGTCAACGCAAGCCCAGGGCATGTGACATCCAAATCACATCTTTCGTGCACCCTTGGTCCTATAAATACCCCAATGAGCAATGCTCAAGGGTTCTGGGTCTAGTTTTTTGGTAGTTTGATCAGCTGGCAATTTTGTTGGTTGGTAAGAAAAAAAATTTAGCACTGTAACCTTGAGCATTATAAACTTTCTGTTTGGCATTATAAATAGTTAGCACTTGTAGTTGGCATTTTGTTCTACTCTTTTCTACCACCTTGGTAGCATTTCACATTGTTAACTCCTGAATCTGTGTTCAAGCACATAGCCATCTTGCTCTACACATCTTTGTTACCTTTGGGATCTCTATGCCTCCCAGTGTCATGCAACCAATTGTATCCACCTTGATAGAGTGAAGTCATAATCTTGAAGTGGTGCATTTTTCTAATTGAATTCTACTTTGCTTTCTTGCTTATTGTTGCATTTTTACATTTTTTTTTGTCCCTCTTGCATTTAAATTTTTCATTTTATGCTTGAGGTCTCATTTTCAAATTATCCGTTTACGAAACGTTATATTAACATCGACTAAGTCCCTATCTAATTGACTAGATTGTTTAGGGAACCCCATTTCTATTTTTATCCAGCACAACCCTCGTGCGGATGCGGGGTCAAGACTATCAATGATCGATGACCTCTTGGTGTTTTCCAGCCACTGACATTTTTGGTTTCTATAGTTTTCTGGTGCTAGAAGGAGGGCCTTTTAGTGTCCTTTCTGTATCTTACAGTAGTCCTGTAAGCGTTCTGCACCTTGATACGCATTAGCATAAATTTGACACCTATTCACGGTTATTTATGCATCATGCGGTGTAGAGTGGTTACCTCAACAGTTCCTTTAAGATCCTATAGGATATAAAGCCTTCAATCACCAGTTGACTTGTTTTCTTTTTTGTTTTATGGTAGTCTTACATGCGTTCTATACCCTATCATGAACTAGTGTAAATGTGACATCCTTTTGCAGTTGCTTACGCATCACGTGGTATAGATCGGTTGCCTTGACAATTCCTCTGGAATCCAGTGAGACATAAAGCCTCTTTAATTGCTCTCCGCATTTGCAAAACTTCTTAGCTTAGTAACAATGACTTCCACAACCACCGCTACTAACACCTTCAATGTTGAAGTTCCCATCACGGTTCAAGACATCACTAGTGCCGAACAACCACTTAACCCGATGATGGAAACACGTTGATCCTTGAGGATCCAAAATCGAGGACCTAAGGGCTTGGCCCAGCAACATGAGTGCTATAACTTCCTCTATGCAAAGGTACAGGCAAATATGCCCTTGGATGTGCATGAATTTGAAGAGAAATGTAACTTTGAATTCACTTACTATGATAGGAAAGAGTTTTTTCCCACTCTTGACACTTCCATACCTTTAACATAGACAAATCAATGGCTTCTAGACCAGATAATCTAGTTGGCTAAACTTAGGGAGCAATAGGACACATCATCTAACTAGGATGAGACCTTCTAGGATGGACAAGAGGAGATCAATTCTCAATCCGATAGGGGAGGTTAGGTCAACCTTGTCACGGTCCCTCCTACCCAGTCTTTCTGGGCCAACCCATTATTTGTCACCACTCCCTTTGTGATCACACCTATGCCCCAACAACCTACAACTACAACTACAATGCGTAGCCATGTCACCTTCCCAGTGTATCAATGCCCTTATTCCCCTATTTCATTTGCAATAACTATGCCTCCGCAAATTGTTCATCAACCCATTCCTATAGTGCATCACACACCAATCATGGCTACCCTGCTACATGTTCATACTATACCTGCTCTACAGTTGTACATAAATTTTGTTTCCATTCCTGTGTTTGTGTCTGTCCCACCAACTATGGCGGGCCTAGGACTGTCCACATGGTGGACCCCATTCACTTCTTTACCTATTCCACAATCGTTGCAGATGTCTCATTATGTTCACCCTCAGACCTACGAAACCCCACAAATGGTACAACCCAACAAGGGGCTATGGTCTATTCCGTCGGTGACATAAACAGTCTATCCGATAGCCTAACCCATGATTGCTACTCCAACAGCACCACCTATTGGATGGTGGATGATGCAAGCAGCACCATTCGTGGGGGCTACCCCAATGGTACCACTGATGGGTCCATAGATGGGAGTTGCCTTGGTAGTTCCCAAATCATCCACAATGTTGCAGGATTTGGATCAAGCATTCCAGCTTATCCAAACCCTTACCAAGGAAATAAAATGCCTCAAAGATGTCAGTTCTAACACAGTACAAGTCATGGGCTTTTACCAAGATGACCCCATCAGCCCTGCAATCCCTTCTCTCACGTTACCCCCAAGGATGTCCCTCCCCCAGTTCAGGAAGTACAATGGGAAGGGGGATCCCAATGCATATCTTGTTACCTTTAGGTTTAAATCCCTTCTGTTGCAACAATGGCTGCACACAATTATTCATGTCTTTGCTATGTCCCTAGTCGAGAAAGCCCTAGATTGGTACCACGCGTTGCCACGCTCATCCATTTCAACTCTAGAGGAGCTTCTAACCCAATTCATGATGCACTTCAAGTATAAATTGATGGTGGAAACCATGCTAGATCAGTTGATGAGCATGAAGTAGGATCCTCTGGAACCAGTCTAGAAGTTCATCCAGCATTGGAGCGCAATGCTTAATCAAATCCTTGAGCCCATTGCAGAGGCCCACTTGCTAGCCATCTTTAAGGGTGTAGTGAATGACTTTATCAAGTCTAAGCTATACTACCTTGCCCCTCGCACTCTTAGTCAAGCCTTTGCCCAGACTAAGAGTATATAGGATGTAGCAGAAGCGAGCAAGGATCCAAGCTACATTACCTACAAAAACACCTTCACAAAGAAGGACAAGGGTAAGGTGCCAACAACCACAGTGGCTATTGTGGAAATCGAGGTGAAGCCTAAGCCTAATAACAATGATAACAAGAACAATAAGAAATCATCCACACCCATAGCTAACCTCATGCCCAAGTAGGGAAATGCGCCACAATCTCTAGTACCTGCACTTCAGACATCTGCACAACCCAAATCGAACTTTGAGCATAAAGATTGCACAAAGTACACCTCACTACCTCTCAAGCCTTCAGAACTTCTAAAGTAGCTACTGGAAGTGGGTCACATCCAACACAAGCAGATGTTGGAAGAAGGAATCATGAGACATCAGTGCTATTGCGAGCTCCTTAGGAACCCCTCTTTGGCCTTGCCGAATGAGCCTCCAGTTCCTAAGGGTTTCATGCTAGATAGGTTTTGTGACTACCACCAGCAATGTGGTCACAACATGGATTACTATCTGGTGTTAAAGGATGACATCCAAAGGATGATTGATTAGGAGAAACTAATGTTGGACAAAAGAAACCCAGTACGCCTTGAGAATCAATCTCTGCATGTCTATACAGATCCCCTCAATGCCAACAATGCTGGTTATGTTATCAACACCATTGGCATTGACAGTGATCCTACGCCACCCCAGCAGTCATTCCTGGTCCATGTGCCTCAGCGTAGTGTGCCAACACCACCAGTGGTTGGCTGAAGCTTACAATAGTTATTTGTCCTAAGAGTCCCTCCATGGGCATCCACCTCTGTGCCACCTATTAGCAAAATCACGTCACCCTATCCATTAATATCGTTAGCCCTGTTCATCATTAGGGGGCCAACTCATTCAACAACCCTCTTCCCACATAATACAGCTAAATAGCCTTCTTGTCCTTAAAAATGAGAAGTGTGTTTCACAGGTGAGACATTGAGAGGAAGTACTACCCTTGGTATTTCCAAGCCTACATCTTCACCCCTTGCATCTACACCTTCATCACCGGAGAGGGATGTTGCTATAACCATATAGTCCATGCCGCCCTGTCAAAAAGGGTTTGAACATATATCCAAAGTCACCCCTCCTCAGAAAATTCATCTTCTGGGATGAATAGAATAGGAGGAAAGCATTAAACAGGGGGTGACCAAGACCTTGTGGATGCCGTCACTCAGGTAAAGTAAGCTCTAAAATAGAAAAACACTACATTGAGCTTGTACAACATAATCATGATGTCTATCCCACACCGTGAGGCTCTGATCCACATGTTGATAGTGATTCTAGTCAATGAAGACATGCTAGCAAAAGAGGAAGCGATCCACTCGATCATGCTCTGCTCCACACCTACAGAGCCAAAATCATCTTAACTAACACTCTACAGTGACACCATTAGGAAAGATCCTGAAAGGGGTTAGGTGACTATAGCATCCCTATTCATCATAATTTAGGTCAGCCAACACTGGATTCGAATGGTACACATTGATGATGGTGCTGCAATGAACGTCATACCCTTCCATATTGTGGACAAGTTGGGCTTGGTCGACCAGATCAAACCCACAATGACGTCATGCCTGAGGTCATTCAATGGCGCATGAATCGTGGTGAAGGGCATAGTCCACATAGACTTCATGGCAAGAGATCAATTTTCCACAAATGTGATGTTCATCGTGGTTGAGGAGATGCCTAGGTTTAACCTGATCTTGGGGAGATCATGGTTAGCATAACTTAGGGCTATCTCTTCACCCATTCACTAAGAAATCCACCTACCATATGGAAGCAGGGAGGTGGTGATCCATGGTGACAAGGCAGTAGCGCAAGTAATCAGTAATGTAGAGATGGAGTAGGGCTTAGAGGTCATAACCTCTGAGAATGAAGTACCTACTTACGCACACACTAACCATCTAGTGGGAGAATCAGCTTAGCAAGTCGATTTCCAAAGCAAAAGCACATAGGTTAAGTTTCCCTTCCAAGCAGGGGACAATGATGCAAATGAAGGCCCTGGCAAAGCACCTTGGCCTTACATTCTGCTCAACCTAGGATGGGTCAAGAAGCAACTACACATAGCGTAGAAACCTCGCTACCTCTTGCCCAGTTGCCATCCTTGGTACATTCACCACCTTTTTGCTTTATTAACATACCATCTCTTTAGCATGCTACGCTAGGCCCGAAATGGCCTAAAACTATGCTACGCTAACGCCTAAAATGGCCTAAAACTAGCTAAGGCCCAAAATGGCCTAACTAGCAATGACCCAAAATGGCCTAAAACTATGCCTCCCCATGGCCCGAAATGGCCTAAAACTAGCAGTGGCTTGAAATGGCTGAAAACTAGCAGGGGCTCGGAATGGCCTAAAACTATGCTACGCTATAGCCTGAAATGGCTTAAAACTAGCTATAGCCCAAAAGGCTTAAAAATAGCACATAAAAGCAAGAAAATTTTACACAAAAGTAGCATGCAGATAATGCACAAGTTAGCATAGAATCAATTTCTATTCCTAAAATTCTCTTTTCTTTATTCAAAACTGTTGTCTTTCAAGCAATGTTTGTAAAAATTTTACAAAAGTTCAAAATTTCAAAAAAGAAATCCCATGCTATCATGGGTTGTCTTTGCCTGCATCATCTTTGTCACTCGCTTCTACATCGCCTCCTTTTGCATTGCCTTTCCCTGTGTTGTCCTTTGCTGACTCTTCATTCTTTCCCTCCATGGGCCCTACACCTTCATCTGGAACCTACACAGTAGGAATAAAATGGTCAGCTAGGGCAAAAAACAAAAGCTACAATAGAGCACAAGAATTAACATAGTAGGAAGCAACTAACCTGAGAAGGACCTGCATCCATCTTGAAGGGTATCTAGTCTAAACCAAGCCTGAGACTACACCAGACCTCCCCTACCGTGATGTCTGCCCAATGCCTGTTGCTTGGTTCAGTGTCTGCAACAACTTTCTCCTTTTTGGTGGTTGTCCACCTTGGTGGTCCTACCAAAAAGGAGGTGGTTTCTTCTCTCCTATGGGAAGGTCCACTTTTAGCTTAGGGGATTTCGTAACCTTTACCTGCTCTTTGAACTTGGCATAGGTCTCAGAAGTGTCAATAGCATTTACAAATGCTTTATACGTAAACGCCTCCACAACAAAATCCTTGTACAATTTACGATTATTGGCATATTCCAGTTTATACATATGTTTATGGTTTTTTTGGGACTACCCCCATTCGTAAACCTTGGCACTAAAATCTTTCAAATCTTGACACTTCTAGATGAACAAGTCCATTTGCATCCACTGTTCTATTATCTCGCAGGTGGCTTCGACGTTTTGATGTGTCACTATTCAAAATTTGGCATAATCTATCACAGTCGTGTGCCAATCCTCGTTATTAGTGTCATGAGCTATGAGGAATTCATTTCTCGACTTGAGATCCTCCACCTCGGCGCTCAGGTTGGCCTTCTCTTGCTTAGCTTTTTGGACCCATTTCCACAGGTCCTCATTGATGTGCTTATACTCCCACAGGGAGCATGCCAAGTGCAAGGCACACTTGCAAGCCTTTTCGTATGCATGACTAGATACCTTAGTCACTTTAGGTATAAATGTAGGCACAACACCAACTTTCAAAGGTCGTGTCATGTCCCATTTGAGCTAAGAGGCTGCCATGACACAAAGAGCATGTCAGTCACGTTAGCGTACCAAAGTTAACAAATTCAAAAATTCTAGCATAGTAACATGAAAGCATCTAATACTAGTACTTACCCACTTTAGGATCCACCTACTAAAGGTGGCTGATCATGCCATAAATGATTCCATGCATAAACATAAACTTATTAGGGATATCAACCCATGATTCCATACAAATTAGAGGGGGTCCTACAACATCAATAGCGGTGGTTGTCATATAACTAAGCATGCCAGAAATGACCAAAATGGGCTATGACAAGGTAGACATATTGCCAAACTCACCAGTGTTCAATTATGGTCTCCCTTCCTACTAATGCAAAATGATGATAGTATCCTTGGCTGAGGTCCCAACCAAGTCTATACGGGCCTCTTCTTCATGCACTGGTGCCTTTCCTTTTGAGTGACCATCATCTTTTTTATTCAAGAAAGACTTTTCTTCATCTCCAAAAATTCCCTCCTCATTAGTAGGAAGATTCTGCCTAATGAGAAGAGCCCCAACCTTAGCGGTAGGAGCTCCTTTGCTCTTGACCAAGGCCCTTTCTTTCGAGACTCGGGCCTTCGTGTCTTTATTCGTAGCCCCCATCTTAGGGGCCGACACCTCTTCATTGCCTTTTTCTTCTTCTTCTTCTTCTTCTGGCAGCAAAGAAACATGTTTGCATTAGCTTAAAATAGGTTAGCTTAAAGTAGATGCTATGCTACATTACACTGCCTAGCGTAGCACAATGTAGCAAGAATTAACAAAGTAGGCGAAAGAATAAACATGAACAAAAGTGTTTACCAATGGGGGGTTGCATCCTCTGCAGTTTAAGCCACAGTCTCTGCCCATCCTCTTCCTCCATGTGAAGGTTTTCCTTAGCTATAGGAGGCCTCTTCTGCTGCAACTTACTAGCCATAGTCTTGGCTATGAGCCATTTCCTTCACGACACGCTACCGGCTACAGCAGGGGACATCTCTCGTACATTGTCTTGGTCATGAAAGTTGCAGGCCACCTGATCCTTAGTTGTCACAGAGAATGACTTCCAAATTATTTCTGGGGGATCTTGGGTATGGGTGGTCTGGGGGATTTGGTGGATCCATGGTCTGGAAATCTAGTTGTGATTTTGCATTACCTAGGCTCCATTCTCATGAACCACTAGAAACTCCAAAAAATGCTTTAGATAGGCTATGTAAAAGGCATAATGTATATTGGAATGGGACTCCAGCTACTTATGGAGCCCCAAGATTTTAGTCTGCAAGCTTTTACACAAAAACATGACTCAATTGTAGTAGGCCCCCTCTTCAATGACCTCACGCATTACCCATGCTTGCTCAATCCCTAGGACCTTCCCTTGGGAAAGTAGCTGGGGGAATGCACGAGCACGAAAGATAGGGTAAACCTCCTTGGCAAGTCTTGCTTTGAGCTTCTCCATAGGGAGCCCCTTCCACTCCTTGGCAATCCCTAATCACTCCTGAATGTCCTTCTTTTGAAAGCTCAACTCCCTATTGGACTTTGACCCTATGAGAATGCCATTAACAAGGACACCGAAGAGGTCCATGAACAGCTAGTCATTGATTTCAATGCCGACCTACATGCCCTGCATGCACATGCACAAATGATCCTCTTTGTCAAAAAAGGAGTTGACCAGGGAGAGCAGCTCAATGGTAGGAATGCTTAAATTTAGTGCTAGGAACATGTCCATAAGCCCAACCTTTTGGATATTCTGGACCAAGGAGTCTAAAGCCACAATGTTTATCTAGTGTTGGATCATATCTACTTCTTCATACTTGAAGTAGATGTTTGCCTCCTATGTCTTGGAGGTTACCACCATCACCTCCTGGGGCTTTTTTGCCCCTATAACAATTTTCACAAGAAACGTTTAGCATAAAAATGTAGAAAACCCAAAGATTGCAAAGACATTTAGGCATGCAACACTTACTCTTTAGCCTACTAGGTCTGTACGATAATGGGAATGGTGGAAGACTAACTAGAACTTGTTCAACAGTGATCAGTTCGAAGGGTGCCCACCCCTCATCCAGCCAACTAGACTCCTTGCATTGATCATAAGGAATGGGGTATAGGTCTAGGTAGGTGTGGTATTCACCCCCACATTGACCAATCACACCTACACATATGTTCTCAGTAGAAGAGAACTCATGCAAGGCTATCCATGTTGTAGTCAGCAGACCTGTTCGATCGTGAAGCCCTTCCTTGTTGATGTAGAACCTGGTAGCAAAAACATACTATTAGCATTTGGCTAATATGGCAAACATTGCACAACACAGGGAAAAAAGGCTGCAAAACTCACCCGCCAACATAGTAGATGGTTCTCAGTGGGTTTTGGAAGCATGTCGACATATAACATGCAACAAACAATGTGGTTTAAGGATGGTAGTAGCGGTACTCAAGCATATCTTAGATCTAGGTCAAACACCTCAACCTTGTGGGGAATTGATTGGATCCTTCTCCCTACCTGCTAAAGATTGCCCTATTCATCAGAATCCTTAGGAATCCCTGGCTTACCCTAGGCAATATGGCTTCTGTTATGACGACTGCCTCTTCCTTCTTTAGGTATGACCAAACGATCACACTGAAGTGTTGGAGGAGGTATTGTAGGAACTCCTATGCTCCTTTCCTGAACTAGATCCCCTGCTCCCTCACACATATATGGGGAGGAGGAGCATGGGCCATAGGTTTTCCTACATAACACAAGACCCCTACAATTTCTAAGATAATCAGAATTGGCCTTAGTCCCATCCTACACAACACAACCGTCAAGTATTAGCATCATGTCCAAGTGTAATGCACACACAACATAACAATACCTAGCATTTCATGCATATAGTATAGCATAACCCTCTTCTCACACACAATGTAGCAAGAACATGAAATTGCTAGTATAGCGAAAAAAGCCTAGCGTAGCAACAGAGCAATTAACCCTAACAAGGTGATTAAGAATATGCCCTGACAAAACACGTGTTGCACTGTCACATCACGCATGAACAAACCCTATGCTATGCCATTCGAAAGCCAAGTAACCTAAAGTGTCCAAACCCCTGCGGTTATGAAAACTGCAACAATGGTGGTTTAGGCAACCTTGCATGCAACGATAGCGTAGCGTCTGTGCATCCACCGTGGCCGAAACAACAATAGTGACAATGTAAAGGCCAAGACAATAACAATGCGATGATAGAAAACACTGATAACTAAAATTGAATCACAAAATAAAAGTAGAAAACAAAAAATGATAATAGAATCATAAGGAAGCATAGCAACCTATTGGGTCAACAACATGTCCTCCTATTTCGCAACACGTGCTTTTGTCACAAGCCCTAGGGTTTCCTTTACCTCCTCAACCTTTGTGAGTGCCAAGTGACTACATTCCTTCTTTGGATTCATCGTCCTGCTTGCAGACTTTTTTCCTTATCACTATGGAAAAAATCACCTTACTCTCTATCAGCATAATTGCTCTGCACTTCAAAATCGCTTTGTGCTCCGAATATGGGCTCTACGCTCTTATGGTGAGAATGACAAGCTTACCAAGGTTTAATCCCTATTTATGGCCATAATGGTAAAAAAGGAAACATTTCTGCTCTCTCTCTCTCCATTTAATGCGGAGTGCGTTGGGCAGTGTAGCATGCTTGCCATGACATCATAGCACTATTGGCATTAAAACCTTGACATGCTTCAAGCTAACTGTTTACTTTCCCAAAAATGAAAAAAATATTTCTTTTTACCAGTCCGAAAAGACCTTAAACTAGCAACCCTAGCACAGTTGTAACTTTCGTGGTCCAAAAAGACCTTAAACTAACATTCTTAGCATAGCATCCCACTCTAGTTACTGGTCCGGAAAGACCTTAAACTAGCAATCCTAGAGTAGCAGTGACTCTAATAGTACGAAAAGACCTTAAACTAGTAGTTTTGACCTGTTATGCGTTCGCAGTCTACAATGACATTAAACTAATAGTTTCACATTTTCGCATTGGTAGTTTTGCATTTTTAGCAGTTTCACGTTCTCATATCAATAGTTTTACATTTCTTGTTTTAGCAGTTTTATGTCTCCATGCCATAGCAATCTACCATGACTTTAAACTGGAAAACTTTTAATCTTTACATCATACTTCGCTAGTTACATCTTGTCATTACTTTGCAATTTTTTATTATACACGATTACCACCAATAGGTGCCTCTTAACCATGCTTTCATCTCATTTTGATAGGTTGAGAAAAACATGGAAATCCATCGCAACCTCTCCATGCACTTAGCTTTAGTAGGTCCACATGGCAAGCTCGTAAGACAATTGAACCCAGACCTCATCAACTGGGGGTTGACCACAGCTAGCACTATAGTGTCCTTAGAAACATCCCTAGACTGGCCCAAGCATCTGGTCCAAACCCTAAATTTAGAGGTTGGGGATGTAACTGAGGACCCTCTCGTTGAGATGCTTGTGACCATGTTCAAGGGAAAATTAAAAACATTAAAACTTAGCTTCCTTCTAGATGCACAAATGCATGAAGATGTAGCCAAGATTTTTCAAGACAACATTAGAGTTTTTGCATGGTCATACAAGGACATGTTGGGTCTACATGCGAGGCTGGTAGAACACAACATTGTCCTAGACCCATGCATGAAGGAAGTCAAGTAGAAGGCTCATAAGGTTAAACTAGAAATCGCACTAGCCATAAGAAATGAAATTACCAAGCTATACTAAGCTAGTTTCATCCACGTAGTTGATTATCTGGAATGGGTGTCCAACATCATTATGGTTTCTAAGAAAATGGGAGGAATACAAATCTGTATAGACTTCCAAGATCTAAACAAAGAAACTATCAAAGACAATTTCCTACTTCCAAGCATCGATCAACTCATCGACACTACGACTGGTCATGCCCTATTATCCTTCATGGATGGTTTCTCTAGCTACAACCAAATTTGCATCAACCTAGAGCACCAGCTAACAACAACTTTCATGACCACATGGGGTACCTTTTGTTATACCATGATGCCTTTTGGGCTCAAGAATGTCTAGGAAACCTACCAATGAGCCATGACTTACATCTTCAGTGACTACATCCTAGAAACACTAAAAGACAACATGGATGATATAGCAGTCAAGTCCAAGGAGGTAGCTGATCACCCACGTGATCTAGGGGTAGTCCTTAAGTGTTGTCAAATGCATGATTTGTGCCTTAATCCTAAAAAGTGTGTCTTTGGGGTGAAAATTGGATGCATGTGAGGGTTCATAGTATTGGAGGCCGAAATACGGGTGGACCTTGACAAAGTTAAGGCCATTTTCAACCTGGCACCTCCTACAAACCTTAAGGCGTTACGTGGGTTGCAAGGTAGGGTACAGTTCATCTGAAGGTTTATAGAAAAGTTGACTGACAAGTTACACCCCATGCAACATCTTCTAAAGAAAGGGGTTAACTTCAAATGGACAACCCAGTGTCAACAAGCCTTCAATGACTTGAAGAAAGAGTTTTTGCACCTCCCAACTATGCATCTGCCACCAAGGGATAAGCCTTTCTTCATCTACCTTGCCACCTCTAACACATCTATTGTAGCACTGTTATGTCAGAAATGAGACAACAGATATGAGATACCAGTGTATTATCTGAGTCATGCATTAATAGCACATGAGACGAAATACAATGAAGTGGAGAGGAATTGCCTTGCCTTAGTGTTTGCGTTAAAAAAGTGGAGGCACTACCTGTTTCACAGTACAATTAACATCATTTGCACAAGAAACATACTTCAGGCTATTACTAACAACCTGTATGAAAGTAGCAGGATAGCCTAATGGAAAGTAATAACTGTGGAGTTCTACTTACACTATGTAAGCCAATCGTCAACGAAGGGTCAAGCCATAGCAACTCAACTCACAGCCTCGCCCGTCGACGACCAAGTAGCCATAGATCCCAAATTCCTAGATGAGCATGTTGGCACTATCAATGCCATCCCATTGCATTTGGAAGCTACTTTACAGTTCAAAGATGCCTCAACCACATGAAGAGGTAGTGCAGCTACTGTCATTACATTCCACTCTGTGGAAATGCACTCATTTTCCTATCGTTTTATGTTCCCCTACACCAACAATGTGGTAGAGTATGAGGGGCTACTTAGAGGCCTCTTAGCTACCCAAACACTATGCATACAACACCTGGTGATTCATGGGGATTCACAACTAGTTGTGAATCAGATCACTGAGGTCTATGCTTGTAAAGCTATGCACCTGCAACCCTACTACGATCTAGCAAAAAGCTTGCTTAAGCAATTTGCAGCCAAAGATGTGCAACACGTGCCACACAATGAGAACACCATGGCAGATGCCATAGCCACCCTAGCACTAAATATTCCACCACACTCGTTTGCAAGTTTGCAAACTTCGATTGTCAAATGTACTGAGCCTATCACTTAGGCGAGACATGTGGCCTCTATTAACACTGCAGATACCCAGGAGTGGTACGCAAACATTAAAGACTACCTACAACATGGCGAACCCCTAAGCAGACTGACATCTGCCTAGAGGGATGCAATCCATAAGCATGCTCAAAAATATACGCTCATGGAAAATGATGTCCTATGCAGATGTTCGTATGACGGGATATTGCTGGCATGCATGGGTGAGGAGCAAGCATGAAAGGTGATTAATGAAGTACATGAGGGACTATGTGGTGCATACATAGCACCTAGGGCTATAGTTGCAAAAATTAGATGGCTAGGATACTATTGGCCTCATATGGAGTGTGACTCTCTGTCAAAAGTTAGGACGTGCAACATGTACTAGAGATACGAAAATCTCATAGACGTTTCACCTATGGAGCTGCACCCAACATAGATCATGTGGCCTTTCCAATGATGGGGACTAGACCTCATAGGACCTATCATGCCTAAGTCCTTCATAGGGCATAGCTTCATTATCACCGCTGATGAGTATTTTACTAAGTGGGTGGAAGCTATCCCCCTGAGAAAGATGATGTCTCAGCAGATCTGGCACTTCATCCTAGACAACATCATGACAAGGTTTGGGCTTTTGATGAATGTTGTAATCGACAATGGACCATAGTTTAGTAGTATGAAAACCCGAACCTTCTACAACAATCTAGGCATCAGGCAATCATTCTCCGCCCTGTATTACCCACAGATGAATAGGCAGGTAGAGGCTACAAATAAGTCCATAATCAACCTGCTAAAGTGGATGCTTAACAACAACAAGAGGTGGTGGCATGAGCAAATCCTCTATGTTCTATGGGCATACACAACGACATGGAGGACTGTGACAAGTAAGACCCCTTACAGTCTCATTTATGGATCTGAAGCTATGTTTCCTCTTGAGTTGCACGTACCGTCACTTTGGATGATCCTATTTGATGTTGTCAGCGAAGCCCAGAATAATGAGTTGAGAATTATTGATCTTGACTCAATAGAGGAGGAGCATGCACAAACGTTGAGCTACATAGAGCACTACCAGAGGAAGCAATAACAAAAGCACCATGCAAACCTGCATCAACGCCCAGTACAAAAGGGAGACCTCATCCTCAAGGCCATTCATGAACATGTGAGAAAATTCTCAACCAATTGGGAAGGCCCATACATGGTCACTAAAGCCATTGGAAATGGAGCCTTCAAGCTGGTGGACATGGATGACAACAAGTTTGCCAATTCGGTGAAGCACTCATACCTCAAGCCATACTACATCTGAAGCATGAACATTGTAAGCTCATCCTTGGGTCATGACGTTAAAATGGCATAATAGCACATCTGCTATGATGTTAAACTAGCACAACTCATTTTCTATGACATTAAAATGGCACAGCTCGTCCGCTATGATGTTAAACTAGCACATACGGTCTGCTGGGACCTTAAACTAGCACATGGTCTACTAGGACCTTAAACTGGGTTTGTGGCACATCCCCAACATGCATCTGCATCAAGTACACATCAAGAGAGCATGCACACATCAAGAAAGTGTGCACACATCAAGCAAGCTTTCACACATCAAGCGAGCATGCACACATCAAGCAAGTGTGCACTCATCAAGCGAGCATGCACAATGTTGACATGGGGTGGAAGTTGTAGTTCTAGAATGCGGTTCGCAATGCAATGAGAACACACTCTGGAACATATGCAACATTGCTATTCTTGGCATCCTACTGATCCCTTGGAGATGTCGTATGACATCTCACTGACCCCTCGGACCTACCTTCACCATGGCCCATTGCCCTGATGGTAGCTCCTTGGTCAGTGCCAGCTACTAGAGTTCTGGCAGTATTGTGGCCTAGCCATAATATTGTTACCATCTAGCTCCTTGTTGATGCCTAGGCTCACATTTAGCTATGTGGTAGCTGATCCCATAGCTAAACTAAGAATGGATGCCTTTAGTAGGGATTGTTGAGCAGTTGCATTCACAGCAACTCCCCACTCCTTCGATGCCAGCTCCTCCACGCTGATGCTATGAAGGCCGCTGCTGGCCTTCCTACTTTGGACACCATGCACTAGAAAAGGTGTCCAAGAGCTTCAATAGCATCTATAGTAAGTAAGGCCTTTGACTTTGTTTTGTATCATGGCTATTTCTTCCTGTTCGCTCTCTGTCGCGTTCATAGGATGTAGTCGAAGGTGCATCTCGCCACAGTAGCAAATGCTACATCATTCTAAGGGG
The DNA here is from genome assembly GCA_015680685.1 of Gnetum montanum. Taxonomy (NCBI): domain Eukaryota; kingdom Viridiplantae; phylum Streptophyta; class Gnetopsida; order Gnetales; family Gnetaceae; genus Gnetum; species Gnetum montanum. The sequence continues at coordinate 300,094 of MNCI01003240.1, forward strand.
TTGTCTTCACTAGCTTAGCCACAGTGGAGTGCACATCCTATTCCTCCCCTTTATTTTCCTCATCTCACTTTGCATACCCATGATCCATGCTCCCCTCTCATTCACAAGCTTTTCTAGACATCTATCAAGCCCTCTTGTTTGCTCAATCACAAAACCCATGACATGTGTAATAATAATGTTAGCAACGTCTTGATGATCACTGAACAATAATGTTAGCACTTTGTCTTCCATGGTGTTTCATATTCTTTGTCAACGTCTCTCAGGCCAATCCTCCAAATGCCAACAAAGAGGGACCAATGAAACACCCTAAAATTTGCAGTTCGCACAGCATCATGATAGTTCTTTAGGAGATGGATGCTCTAATGTTTAGACTGTCCAGTTTGGCAAGTTTTCTACTCTTGGTGTTAATAGGCTAAACGGATTCTCCAACCTACCCACTTGAGTAGTTAACCTAGCAAATAGCATACTTAGGAGCAATGCGTGGAATTATTGGTGGTGCTCAGAATGTGCAAAAAAGTTTGGAAAGTTTTCTAAGTTGAGGAGTTTGCTATACTATGCTACACTATGTAGAGTAGTAGGCTTCAAAAAATAATTGCAGAACGAAGTGCTTCAGAAAGTTTTCTAACTCAAGGAGTTTTGCTATGCTACGCTATGCTATCTAGCGTAGTAGACTTCAGAAGACATTTGCAGATCTCCTCACTTGACTTCAATTCCTTTAGTAATTTCCCCTTTAATCAAAAAGTGGAAAACTTGGTAAAAGGAAAACCATGTTGGCTGCTACGCTATGCTAGGCTACATGGCGCAGTGTGGCGTAGCAATTCTACGAAAGTGACAGAAGGAAACTCAAAGGGTGGGATTAGCTAGTTCACAAGTTTCGTAGTGCAAAAGGCAAAGTTTGTAGATTGGCGACATTTTTTGTGACCAAGGATGGCTGCTATGCTATGCTACACTAAGTAGCATAGCATAGAGTAGAAAATATATAATAAAGAATCAGTGCACTTCAAAAGTTTCCGACACATGCAGTAAGCTGGATAACAAGATGTTATGCTAAGCCAACATGCTATGCTACAAAGCGTAGCGTAGCATAGCAAGTAGTTATGCCACATCAATGCACTTCTTCTAATTTCACTGTTAGCACACATCTCCAAACCCTGATGGTGTAATTACAGCCTGGCAGGCTCACAATTACGGTGTGGCAGGTTCGTAATTACAACGGTCATGCATGCCCATGTAGCACAGACAAGTCAACGCAAGCCTAGGGCACGTAGCATCCAAACCACATCTTTTGCATGCCCTTGGTCCTATAAATACGCCAATGAGCAACACTCAAGGGGTTCGGGTCTGGGTTTTTTGGCAATTTGGTTAGCTGGCAAGCAAAAAAATGAGTTAGTACTGTAACCTTAAGCATTGTAAGCTTTCTATTTGGCATTGTAAATAGTTAGCACTCGTAGTTGGTATTTTGTTCTACTCTTTTCTATCACTTTGGTAGCATTTTGCATTGTTAACTCCTGAATCTGGGTTCAAGCACACAGCCTTCTTGCTTTATGCATCTTTGTTACCTTTGGGATCTCTGTGCCTCCCAGTGTCATGCAACCAATTATATCCACCTTGACAGAGTGAAGTCATAATCTTGAAGTAGTGCATTTTTCTAACTGCATTCTACTTTTCTTTCTTTCTTATCATTGCATTTTTACATTGTTTTCTGTCCCTCTTGCATTTAAATTTTTCATTTTATGCTAGAGGTCTCATTTTCAAATTATCCATTTATGAAAGGTTATATTAACACCAACTAAGTCCTTGTCTGATTGACCAGACCGTTCAGGGCATCCCGTTTCCATTTTTATCCAGCACGACCATCGCGAAGATACGGGGTTAACACTGTCAACAACCAACAACCTCTCGGTGTTTTCCAGCCACCGACGTTTTTGGTCACTACAAGATGAAGAGCTTGTTGATGATTCCTTTAAAGAGGAGAAGCCATTGGAATTAGAAACTTCTATTTAGGATCTTGAATCTTCAAGCTTTGATGAGATTGGACAACCACATGTTAAAATCAAGTTGAGGCAATGATGGATGGGAGAAGTCATGGAGAGGTAAGTGAGTCTAAGCTTAACCTTTTTGATGGTAGTAATGTCTCTCATGTTGAAGCTAGTGTGAGGGTTGCTAGTCATTCAATGTAGATTAATAGTAGTTTGTTCAATTGGAATGATGTGCATCATGATCATTGTAATGATTATGATAACATTGTGAGTCCTATTTTGCTTGATATAAACAATGTGTTTTTTTATGCCATTATTATTAAAAGAAAAGGTGATTATGCTAATTTATTTGATTTTATATGCAATAATAATGGTTATGATGGTAGTCATAATAGAAAGGTCATCATTGATGTTGGTAAATACATTGATAATGATATGATTTTCCAAAATTTGGAAATTCTTGCTATGGATTATGGCAATGATAAAATTATCAAATGTATTAAAGGACTTGATTTTATTCACTATGAAATGAATAAGAAACATGAAGATAATATATGTTTTTGTGATGCTCATGGTAGAAGGGAGCTAGATGGTAGTCTTTCAAACAACAACAAGAAGTAGGTGAAAAAGAGGAAAAAAGATGGAAGAAGGGAAATTGATTTGATGAGACCTAATATTTATGAATTTCCTTACTCTTTATTTTTGGTCTAGGTCATGGAAGAAACATATGAAATTTGGTGCTCTCACAATGAAAGCATGATGGAGCCTTTGAGGGTATAGACTCGATTCACTCTTGTTCATGTAATTCTCAATTGTAATGTAAGTACAAAATTATGCTTGTGTGTGTGCATGTATGCACTTATGTATGTCATACATACATTCTGTAATATGTTTATATGTGTTTGTGAAATAAGTTTGAAATATAGAAACAAAATGTTATGAACTTTAATCATTCCATGCGTGTTGTGATTTGGTTTGTGTGTGACTTGTGGCCTATGTGATAAGGCAACAAGTATCCTAAGTGAGGAACCAAGAGTCGTTTGAAGGAGGATAGTGCTGATGTGAACATCAAATAGGTCAATGTAACATATCTCCCTTGAGTTTTCACATATTTGGAAGTGTTTGGGACTAGTTTGATAAGTTTAGGAGGTTTTGGGGGCAATGAGGACTTGATTGGAGGTTTTAAAGGTCCCAAGCCTTAAAACAAACATCTTTGTATTTTTCATTTATAGGTGGGACGTTCCAACTATAGTTCAAACATATTAAATGTAGGTGAGATGTCCCAAATTCGTTTTAGACAACCCAACCAAGATGTCCTACATGATTCTAGGACTTCTAAGCTATTAATAGCCACTTTTGGATGAGACATCCAATTGTCCTTCAAGACATCCTAGATGGACACTAGACAATTTCCTATGAGTTTTTAAAGATTTAAATTTTAAATTTAAAGAGGAAAGATAAAGAGACAAGGGGGAAAGATATGAATAGAACTCTTTGACCTTCATTTTAGTCAAGAGAGTTTAGGGAATGTGAGGTGAGTTGAGAGAAGAGTAGAGAGAGATAGAGTCTTGGCTAAGTACCTTGATCAGCATCCATGTGAGAGTATGCTTTCTTTGATTAAGTGTGTCTAAGTATTCGATTGAATCTCTTGTCTATCCTTGGAAATTTGTGCTTCATTTTAGTTGTGATTTCTCCATTTGAGCAACAATAAAGCTTTCATTCTATTTTCTTATTCACATTTGTTATTTTTGTGACATTGAGAGAGCTTAGACTATGGAATCCATGGGAGCTCTTCATTATAACCATTTGTAACCCATTATGATATACAATGTTCTAGTTATAATATTAATAGCATTTTATTCCTAACTATCTACATGTACTCAAAAAATTTCAAGTCTTTTATTATTTATTTAAAATGTGTAATCTCTCTTACTAGTTTCACAAATTAGCATTTTTGATTTTTCAACATTCACATTCACTATTGTACATTCACAAAATATTGGATCATGAAAGATCACACTAGAAAGTAACTTGCAAAAAGGGATGAAAAATGGAAAAAATTTTAGGTAAGATGTGAAAAGGATATTATTGCATACCTAAATGCTAGCATCACGGTAGTCATTAAAAATAAGTAGTATTCCAAAAATTATTGATAAAATACATATGTCCTCTTTGTTGTAGATTCTTAATGTAGATGGTAGAATTGAAAATAATGTAGATTTCTTTCATAGCTTTGATTTTTTTGGGGTTTTTTAAACTTAGGAAGATTTTAGTTTTGCAGATTTTTTGATTTCTAAATTTATAAAATTTGTTATAACAAACATTATAGGATGAAGAGCTAAAGCTTGTAGTGGCAATGTAAACTTGGTGAGGAAATCTTTTGAAATTGTGTGCTTTAGAAAAAATATATGATCATAAATAGTATATTTAGATAAAATTATTATGCCACCATGATTATGCTTTCCTTACCATATGCTATTTTATCCTTAAAGATATTACATACTATGATACTATAAAGTTATCTCATAATCATCCTTTCTATTTCTTAGGTATAGATATTATGGAATTTTTAGCAAAAGACTCAATGTTCATTTCTAGAAATTTTAATAAAAGAATAGGTTCACAATAAATAAAAATTATTTATTCATAACATAATGTTGATAGTTTAGACATTGTTAAAGATCATATATGAGCGCAGCATTTTGTAGATAAAACTATTCATAAGATGTATTAACAATTATTAGAATGGATAAAAACTTTTGATCTTCTCATCTGTAATGGATTAACAAAACCGTAAGGTAACTTTTGTATTGATTTTCTTTTTTATTTTCATAAAGGCATTGAATTTATTAAGGATTTGAAAGTTGGATAGGAATTTGTGAAATATTGTTATCATCATTTAGAGTTTGTATTGCAAGTTAGAATTTCTTCTTAGGAAGAAAATAGAAATGAAAACATTTTTCATACAAAGTCAACCAAAGAGTCAAGAAAAAATATATGAATGTATCACATTATAAAAGAAATCTTGAAAGACACTATAAAAATCTTGAGTAAATTTTACTTGTAGTAATTAAACAAGTTATACATTCTAACAATAAGATGCTTAGAAGACTTCATTTGATGAGGATTTCATGTAGGCCAAATAGAATATTAAGAATGTAAATAAGAAGCATAAACAAAGTATAATACCCTAGTATTTTGAACCTAGGACCTTTTCTTGACTATTTATTTTATGCTTGGTGATTTAATATAATATTGTATTTTATAATATGATCTAATATTATATCAATAGTAGTGTAGGAACACCTCTATTGATTCCCTTTATTCTTCCCTACATGTGTGTTTTGTAGGTTTCGGGCTTGAAGAAAATTTCTTGAAGGGCAAGAGAACATTTTGATAGAGGCCTAGAAGTAATAGGTGACATTTGAAGAGAAGATGAGATGTTCTATTATTTTGATAGTCATCTTAATTGAGACATCTTATCTAAGAAGAAGACATCTTGAGAGAGATGTCTCCTCAAGCTAGAAGATGCTGTACATAAGACATCTTCACTACATGCAAGAAATATTGCCTATGTAGGAGACATCTTGGCCTAAGAGAAGACGTCTTGCAAAAACAGTAGATGTCATTTCTAAGAGTTGGGTTTTCATAGGAGACATCATGGTAAGTTCAAAGATGATCAATATGGCCAAGAAAACTTCCAAAAACACTCAACGCAAGTCCAAAAACATCCAAAACAAGATGAAAAAGAATGAAAATAGCTAGGGATAAGGTGAGAAGACATGGGAAACATCTAAAGATCCTCAAATTAAGTTGAGGAAAGGTTTCTAGGTTTCATGTCTTCCAGTTTGTTATAAATATTATTGTATTCATCATTATTGAGGACCAAGAGTAAGAGAGAGAGTCCTTGAATGTGAAGAGTTAAGCAAGAGAGTGTGGATAACCACATTAAGTGAGTGCAATTGGTGATTGAAACTCCAAGATCAACTTATGGTGTGTTGGTCTATGTGTTTTATTCTCTTAGGTCTTGCATGTGAGTTGAGATCTTAGTCCTGGGTTATGGAAGAGATTTTCTATTGGTTGTGTCCTGTAGAGCCTTATGCTCTGAAATATTAGTTAAGTATGATTGGCTTTGGTTGTTTTTGAGTTTTGAGAATCTTTTTGTAATCTTCTAATAATTTAATTGAAGATAGATAGTTTTCTTATCTTCTAGCAAAAAGGTTTATCTTTGCATAATATCTAGATTAATTACATGAAGATGATTTATTTTTGGTGTGAAATTGCTCTAGCGTTATTGGTATTAGAGATTTATGCTAAGATTTGTGATCAGATCTTAGCGTTGAAGCTTAGTTTTGTGTTGATTTTCACTTGGAAATTGGTTGAGGATATTGTCAATTTTAGATGGAACCCAAGAAAAAAAAAAGTGCAAGCTCTAAATCAAAATAGGAAAAGCATTAAGTTTTCATTCCAAATGATGGTTTTTTGGTTAGATGAAATTACCATAAAGGTAGACAAGAATGCTAGTGCTAGCCATATCAAGACATGTAGAGGTGAAAAGCATACACATTCATATGGAAAATTTTCATAACTAGGTGAATATGGAGTAGATGAAAAGGAAGGAAAATCTAACTATGGAAGTGCAAAAAACCATTAACCAAGGATTTCAATGGAAAGGAATCCTATTTCTTGGATGAGAAATTTGAGGGTTCCAATGGTATTAAACACTTCTTCTCTAAGAAAGCTTGAGAAGGAAGATGAGAAAACACTTTCTAGAGCATTCAAAAATGTTGTAAGATTTTTGTACATGGAATTGAAGACTTTCAATGATGTAGATGGAACCAATGATTTTTTGAGTTGGCTAAATATACTTAAGAAGCATTTTTAGTTTGAAGAGATATCAAACAGCTTTAGGATACTTATTGCTAAATATAGATTAGAAGGTATTGCTTCTACATAGTTGTAAAAGGAGTCCTAGGGTTATCATAAATGAAATGGTCAACCTATTAGAGATTGGGATATGATGTAATGCAAAAAATTTAAACAATATCATCATAAATAAGAAACCATTATAAAGGTAAAATTCCTAATGCAAGGTGACAAGGATGTCAAAGGATTCTACATCAAATTTTGTGATCTATTCCATCAAGATAAGGTAAACTGGGAAGAATATGAGCAAGCTTTAATCTTTTTATGAGGTATCAAAAAATAGCATACTAATAAGAGTTATCTTTTATAAGCCACAAATTCATAATGAGTCTTATGATTTAGTACTCAAGATTGAGAAGAAATTATGTGGATACAAAAATAGGAGTAAAGAAACTTCCAAGGGAAAGGAGAAGGGATCCAAGTCTAGAACTAAAGACAAGGAGGGTGGTAATGGAAAGAATACTGAAAGAGATGATGAGAAGAGCAAAGCCAGGAAGGGCCAAGGCAAGGGTAAAGGTAGAATCTCATAAAAAAATTGATGCTTCAAGTGTGGAGAATGAGGATACAAGCAATGGGAATGTCCACTTCACAAGACATCCAAGGACAAAGATGTGCAAACAATGGAGGTGAAGGAGACATCAAGCTAAGGTCTTTAGACAAATAACCCTAATGCTCCAAAAATTAAGGATGTTTCTAAATTTAATTCTTATGCATCCATGAGAAATGTAAATAGAGGTCATCACCCTAACAGAAAATTATTTTTTTAGATTGGGACTAGATGTTTACTTAGTGGGAAATGGATTCATGTTTTGATTGATGGAGAAGCTTAAAAAATGTTATTTCTTCTAGGGAAGTTGCTAGATTATGTTTGATAACTAATCCTCATCTAAGACCCAATAACGTGCATTGGTTTTCTAAAGATTTAAAATTGGAGGTTTTCATGATGTTGCAAAATGTGATGTACCTCTAATAGATTATGCTGATGTAATTTTTAGTAGACCATGGAATTTTGACAATGGTTCTAAATTTGATATAGAAAGTGTGACGTTTGAAAATGTCATTGGCTGGAACTCCAAGAGGTCGTTGGGCATATAGCCTAACCTTGGATCTATGCGAGGGCCATGCTAGAGAAAATGGAAATAGGGTGCCCTGAACGGTTGGGTTGATTAGACAAGGACTTATGTGGTGTCAAATAACCAATTGCAAATAGTGATTTTAGAGTGTGACACACGGAGGTTGGACTGAAAGAAAATGTGGCACACACAATAGTAGAAACGTACTAAAGTATGTAACTAGGATAATAAGCATGCACAAACACACAATAATGTAATATGTATGGTGTAGTAGAATAAAATAAGAGCTTGGAAGAGAAAATGCACCACCCCAAAATCAGTGGAGTGTAGCTAATTTACAAAGGTATACACAATGTACAATAGGTGCAGTCAAAGCACAGTCATAGCCTTGGTGGTGTCATGGTATGAAATTTGTTGCTCACTGTGTTGAACTATGCCTACTTAGTTGGTAGCCACGGTGTACCATGTGAGGTTCTACTAGGTTGCAATGGGGCTGCAATGTACTGTGCAGTGTAGCTATGCCTCTTTGTCGGTGTGGGGTGCGTTGGGTCTCATTCACCCATAGAGCTAAGTGCCAAGATGTCAAAGTGCCAAATGCCAAATGGAAGTGCCAACTACCTCCTTGGTGAAAAACAAAATTCAACTCCATGTTACACGAGATGCTGGTTGCTACTATCTACTATCTATTTTCTACTACACTTGGCCCATGTTACGTGTGGTACATGGAATGCTAGTTTCTACTGTCTACTACGCCCATCCTATGTTATGGGTGATACATGGGATGCTAGTCGCTACTGTCTAATGCATTCATCCCATGTTACGCATGATACATGGGATGCTAGTTGCTACTATCTACTACACATTGTCTACTATCTATTTCACACTATCTACTATCTATTTCACTAGTCCCATGTTATGCATAGTACATGGGATGCTAGTTGCTACTGTCTACTATGCCCATCCTGTGTCATGTGTGGGACATGGGAGATTGTCTACTACACCCATCCACTATCTATTGTGCCTGTCCACTGTCTACTACGCCCATCCATTGTCTATTGTACACTATCTATTGTCTAATGCACACTATCTACTATCTACTACATACTATCTACAATCTACTACACCTATCCACTATCTATTGCACCAATCCATTGTCTACTGCAAGTGACATGGTGCTACACTATGCTACGCTACACAGTGTAACAAGGTGCTATGCTACGTAGTGTAACAGGGTGTTATGCTACACAACATAATAGGGTGCTACGCTGCACTACACTACATAGTGTAACAATGCACTATGCTACGTAGCATAACAGGGTGCTATGCTATAGTAGACAAGGTGCTACGCTACGCAACATAACAAGGTGACATGTGAATCTGCAGAATGTGCTAGCATTCTAACACTTGGAAAAATTTTGCAAATATGGCAATTGGAGCTGACTACATTCCACACTTGAAAAAAATATGGGCAAAGTAACACCATTTTGAGACTTATTCATATTTGCAATTGTGACGCTGAGACCTAAGATTTTGTGGTGTTTCAATGGCCCCTTTTTGTTGACATCTAGAGGAGTTGCCTAAGAGATGTCAACAAAGAATTACAAAACACCACAACAAACATGTCACCAACATCACTTGTCGACACAAGATCAGATGTCATTTTACCATGCTCAAGAGTGATATGGGAATAAGTTTATGCTAAGAGACAAAAGGGTATAGGCAATGCTAGAGACATGAAATTTGAACTATGGGAATGAAATGAAAATAGTGGATCATGGTGTAAGATGCAAATTTAGCATAGTTGACAGTGATCATGGCTTGAAGTGGTTCACCCCTGAAATGTTGACCTCTTATCAGAGTGCTTATGAGAGTGTCAATGTTGATCCAAGGCTAGGCCAATTGTGAAGCTACAACATTGTCAATTTTCTTGGGAATGTGCTTTTCCCCATTCTTTTTTTTATAAGGTAAACCTTCTTTCGGTTTGGCTTACTACTGAATGTTAGCTACAAGTTGACCATCAAGGAGATGGACTTTGTTTCCCAAGGATGATTCATGTTACATCCACCTAGGCTTTGATCATGCAACAGAGGCTTCCCACAGGACGAGTTATGTTACATTGACCATAGGTTCTATAGTTGATATGAAGAGAATGCCATATGCATCATAGTGTGTATGCATCTGAGGGATGTGTAATCATCAGTATTGGAAGATGAGAGGATATAGGATGATAGAGTGGATGTGGATAGGTTGTAATAGGGATGAGGGGGAATGTACACTCTTGAGTGGCTCAACTAGTCTAATCATGCACATTAGTACAATGCAGTGACTTATTGCTATGGTGATATGCACCTTTGTACGACCACCTTTAAGGCTTCATCCTACAAACACAACTTTGAGAAGAAAAGAAAACCACACAACATGAAATGCCAATGTACATTTCAGATGTGAACATGCCACAAGTGCTAGATGCGAAGATGATGCAAATGTGTCAAATGCTATGCTAGTTGCAAGTGCTTTGGAAGCTGGTGAAAGTGCCAGGGTGATGATGTTATGAGTCCTATAAAGGAAATGGCAAGTGTTCAAATCAGATTAGAAACATGTTAGTTTAAAGTTCTGGTAGATTGTGAACCCAACTTAAGGTCCTGACAGACAATGCTATGCTAGTTTATAGTCCTAGCAGACTGTTGGATGCTAGTTTAATGTAGTAGTAGACAATGGTTGTTGTGCCAGTTTAATGTCATGACCCAAGGATGAGTTTTTGTGCCATTTTAATGTCATGACCCAAGGATGGGTTGTTGTGCCATTTTAACGTCATCACCTAAGGACTAGCTGTTCCAATTTATAGTCATAGTAGACTGGTGCTTACCTTGCTTGTGTAAGGTGTGATGCAACATGCATAGTCATGTTGTGTGATTGTAAGATCTTGCAAAAATCAACTAGAAAGAAAACAACATCAAGAAAAACCCATTGTAAATAAAGTTGAAATGCACAAATGAAAGGAAAGTAGTGCAAAAATTGATAGTTTTAGGCTATTCTAGGCCATAGGCTAGTTTAAGGCCTTTTTGGGCCATATGTTTTTGTTGTTTTTCAAATGCAATTCATAAACTAAGTTGATGAATGTGTAAAAAAATAAAAATGTGTGATCTAAGTGAGCGGGAAAAATGCAAACATGTAGGCTAGTGCAATGTAAACAAAAGTCAAAAGTGCATAGCAAGTGGAGGAAAAGGGTAGGTAGGCATCCACCACATTTTTGGCCAAGGGAAATTCTTGGTCACGTAGTTTCTTCCTAATCAGATATGGATTAGGAAGTGTGCAAGGCTTAGAATTCTCTGGGATGCTATTGGCTTCAACCACTCATTTGGGTGTGTTAGCCTTAGGCGCTACGTTGGTTGTCGTAGGTGTACCACTAAGAGACTCCTCTTTCAAAACTTGCGTCATGTGTATGTTATGGATAATCAAAGAGGAAGTGTTATCACCAAGGATGATAAATTAACCAGATTTGTATGGAAGGTGTATTTCTTGGTGGATGGGAGAGGAGATGGTCCTTAGTTGGGCTAGCCAAGGCCTTCCTAGAATCATGTTGAAACCTGGCATCTCCTCTATGACAGTGAAATTTACACTGGTGGAGAATTTCTCTCCTACCACAAAGGCTAGGTTGATTGTACCCTTGACAATGATGCATGATTTGTTGAAGGATTTTAGACACATGGTTTTGGTTGGCCTGATTTCATCTAGTAGGCCTAGTTTGTCAATAATAGAGTACAAGACCACATTTGTTGCTGCACCATCATCGACATGCACTCTACAGATGGTGCACTACCCAACACATATGCTAATGGATAGTGGAGCTATAGTGACCTCCCCTCATTCAAGGTTGACTTTGACTACATCATTTGAAAAAAATAGGGATGTTGAACTAGATTCTTGTGGTGTAGGGGGAAACATCATACCACAGATGGATGCCTCATTTATAGGGATGTCCTCTATAATAGGAATGGAGGCCAACATTTCGGCCAATGCTTGGAAATGAGCAAGTGAGGTCATGACCAGGTCATAGAAGCTCAATGTTGTGTTTGTTTTCTTCAATGTTTATTTCACTTGGGTTAGTACAGCTACAAAGTCCTTGTCGTTAGTCATTGTGTTGGCCTTGACTTTCTCCATGTGGCTTGAGAGAAAAATCTCTCATGGAGGGGACTTGGGCTTGGTTTTCTTGGCCTGCTTGGGGGTAGGGACCATAGTATTTGGTTGTTACTTGCTAGTTGTGACCATTGCTTCGGCCATGGGGGTTGTGAGGTGCTTGTTTGTCCTCTTGAATTTCCATTTGGTGGGCCTACCTAGGTTGTTAGTTGGGTCAATCCTTGATGGAGGAGGGATTAAAACATTTCACACTATTGGGCTTCAAGTAGGTGAGGGGCCATCATGTTGTGGGACCCTTGCAACAAATGATGATTTAGGAGTTCTTGTAGGAGTTTTTGTGTAACCAGCTTGTTGTGGTACCTTGATGATAAAAGGTTGTTTAGCAGTTTTTGTTGCTGCGTCATGCTAGTTTAATGTCTTAGCATATGGTTGGTTTGGAAATTTGACCACAAAGGGTGTTACGGGTGCCAGAGTTGGCACTTTGATAACAAAGGGAGGCCTCTTGCTTATGGTGGCTATGGGGACTTTTGCCTTGTTAGAAGGCACACGGATCACAAAAGGTTGTTGCATAGGTTTGGACTTGCCACGTATGCTAATGGAATTTATGACATAGGAGGCATCATCTATGTTGGATTGACTTACCATGTTGATCACTAGTTGGCCTTGTTCTATCATTCTCTACAAGTCATCCTACAAAGCATGACAATTGTCTGTACTGTGACCAGCCAATTGGTGGTATTGATAGCATTCGTCCAATTTAAAATTTTGTGGGACTGGGGGCTCATTTGGTACTACTAATGTGGGGTTCCTTAGTAGTTCATAGTACCTATCATGTTTTTGGTAGGTAATCATGGATACATGTTTGTTTTGGATTTTTCTGGCTTTCAAGAGTTGCTCTAGTAGTTCAGAGGGTTACATTGGTAATGGTGTATACTTTGAGCAGTCCTTGCACTAAAAGCTGGACCTTGGGCTGGCCTGTGTCGATGTAGGTGAGTTGCTACCAAAGTTGGTCATTTTGTCAGCTAGGGATTTGGGCTACTTAGCTATTGGGCCCTAGTTGGTTGCTTTTGTGCTTGCAGCCACTGTTGCTACTATTGTGTTTTTCTTGCAAGCATGTTGGTTTCTGTAGGCCACATAAGCTGGGTCATTGCTAGCTTGTGCTACTTCCTCTATGCTTTTTTCTTGGGCAAAGGCTTGGCTAAGAGACTTTGGAACTAGATAATACAGTTTGCACTTAATAAAGTCATTTACTACACCTTTGAAGATGGCTAGTAGATGTGTCTCTGCTAGGGGTTCATGCATTTCACTCAATGTAGCATTCCAGCATTGGAGGAATTTTGGCATGGGCTCTAGAGGCCCATAATTAACTTGTGTTAACTGGTTGAGGGTTGCTTTAGGCTTTAGGTTGTACTTGAAGCATGTCACAAAATGGCTTATGAGATCCTCAAAAGAGTAAATTGAGGCCTTGGGTAGCATGTAATACTAGTCTAAGGCATTGTCCATGAGTGACATGGGGAACATGCACATGATGGCATGTGGCCAAGCTTCAAGGAGTAGGCACTCAGATCGAAATGTGACCAAATGTGCATTGGGATCCCCTTCACCATTGTACTTGGTAAATTGAGGTAGCTGGACCCTAGTTGGGAGAGTTTGAGGTGGTATCGTAGGACTTATGGGATCATCCTGATAGAAGTCCACCACCTTGATGGTGTCAGAGGAGGTATCCTTGAGTCAATTGATCTCCTCTATCATGCTTTGGATCAGCTGAAATGCCTAATCCAAGCTTGGGGATGTGCCACCTAGTTGCATTGGCTAGGCTTATGTTAATTGCATGGCATAGGGTAGAATTATTGGTTGTGGAGTTTGCCAGTTTAACATCATAGTAGATGGTTGTTGCCAGTTTAACATTGTAGCAGATGGGCATTGCTAGTTTAACGTCATAGCAGATAGTTGTTGATGTATTGGCTGAGCGATGGGTGTGATGATCGAAGTAGGCCACACATGAGTGGGTCTAATAGTCATCATAGATTCCAACGAGATAGGTAGGATGTAGGATGCCTGATTTCTCTAGGGCTAAGAGGTGGCCCCTGCATGAGCATAGTCTTGGGAAAATGCATTAGTTTTTTGCAAGGAATGCTGAATTGGCATGATCACCATCTTAAGGAGGATGGGTCGACCAAACCAAGGAGGGGCTATACTAGGGAGTGGTCATTGAAATAGTGTAGATGAGGCTCTCACACTCAGAGTGGGCCTCGAACTCATCTTCTTCCTTCTGTGAGGCTTCCTTGTAGGTTATCATTGCATCATGATTGTTTGAATGGATGAGTTGGGACAACAACTAGTGGTAGGATTGTATGAGTGGGATTATGTCAAATAAGAGGGGTTGTACTCCCATCCATTTTGGTGCATTCGTTTGTAGTCCTATTTTGCCTCCGAATCAAGGTAATCCACTGGTAGTCCTTCTTGGATTTTAGCACAAAAAAATTGTATTGTTCATGGCTTAGTGTGGCATTCTTTGGATGAATTGTAGTGTCAAAATGTGTTAGACACAAACATGGAAGGTTGATCCAGATTCATATTCACAGATCGGTTGTGAGAGTTACTGTTTGTAGAAAATGGCTAACTTTGAGAAATAGTAGAAAAATGACTAAGTTTATCAGTAGTAGGAAAATGGCTAAGTATAAAAATACAGAAAAAATGGCTAAGTGTAATAATGTAGAAAAAATGCTAAGTATGAAAATGTAGAAAAAATGCTAAGTATGAAAACTGCTAAAAATGGCTAGCTTTGGTGTTACACTTGCTACATTGTAGCTCGTCATGCTCACTACACTGTATCTTACTATTGTATCTTGTCACACTTGCTATGCTAGAGATTGCTATTGTAGCTTGTTACACTCACTACATTAGAGCTTGCTATGCTGGTTACGTTGGGAGGGGCCGCTACACTGATAGGATCAGTATGCTACACAGGACACAGGCAACATAACACAGTAGATAGTGTAACACAATAGACAGCGTAACATAGTAGATAGTTAGCATAACACAGTAGACTATTTGAAAACCACTACACTAGTGGGGTCGCTATACTGCATAGGACACAAGCAGCATAACTCAAAAGATAGTTTTGGACTTGCTACATTCACAAGGACACCATGCTACACATGACATAGGTAGCGGAACATTGTAAATTGTTTTGGGCTTTCATCCTATAGGATTCCAGAGGAACCATCATGATGACCAATCTACACCACCTAGTACGTAGAAAACCATAGGGGTGTCATGTCTATGCTAACAAGTTACAGGTGATGGGGTATAGATAGCGTGCACGATTACCCATGACACATGGAAGAGACACAGAGGTTCGGGCCCTCCTTCTAGCACCAAAAATTTTGTCATCCAAAAATGTCGGTGGCTAAAACACCGAGAGGTCATTAGGTGTATAGCCTAACCCCAGATCCATGTGAGGGCCATGTTGGAGAAAATAGAAATGGGGTGCCCTGAATAGTCTAGTTGATCAGATAGGGACTTATGCAATGTCAAATAACCAATTGTGAACAGTGATTTTAGAGTGTGATGTGCAGAGATTGGACCAAAAGAAAATGTGATACACACAACAATAGAAACTTACTAAAGTATGTAACTAGGATAACAAGCATGTACAAACACACAATAATGCAACATGTATGTTGCATTAGAATAAAATAAGAGCTTGGGAGAGAAAATGAACCATTCTAAAATCGAGGGATTCTAGCTAATTCACAAAGGTATACATAATGTACAATAGGCATAGTGGGAGCACAATCATAGCAATGGTGGTGCTAGGCTATGAAGTGTGGTGCTCACTATGTTGAACTATGCCTACCAGGTTGTTAGCCATGGTGTACCATGTGAGGTTCTACTAGGCTACAATGGGGATACAGTGTATCGCATGGTGTAGCTATCCCTCTTTACTGGTGTGGGGTGCTCTGGGTCTCTTTTTTCCACAGAGCTAAGTGCCAAGATGCCAAATGGAAGTGCCAACTGCCTCCTTGGTGAAAAATGAAAGCCAACCCCC
>MNCI01003240.1:316281-396654 GCA_015680685.1 Gnetum montanum
AATAGGGCACAGGGATATTGATAGGGCTAGGGTTAGCCCAAAATATGGATCAGGTGCCACATGGCAGTGTAGTGGGTGGGACCACGGGATGCTGGTTGCTACACTCATTCCATGTTACACATGTGGGACATAGGACACTATCTACTGCACCTATTCCATATTATGCATTCGACATGGGAAATTGGTTGCTACTGTCTACTGCACTTGTCCCATGTTACATGTCATACATGGGATGCTAGTTGCTACTATCTACTACACTCATCCCATGTTACGCATGGTACATGGTGAAACACCACAAAATTTTAGCATAACACTTTGAAATGAGAGCAACCCTGTACTTCAACATCCAAAAGTTTAAAAATCAAACTAAAGTGCATGGATCTTGTCATACAAGCTGAGGTCACACTCAAGTCATGCTACCAGCGCATGTGCGACGTGCGTGTAGTATGCGTGTAGCATGTGCAACTTTTGGAGCCTCCAAATTAGGTCAAAATAGTCCCAATTTGAATGGGTAAGGTCCCCTTGGGGCCCACTAATGACTACTCCAAGTTTTAGCATCCAAAATCCAAGGTTTCAAGTCAAACTCGCACAAATCTTGCTGCTCACGTTGGGGTCATGCCTAGTTCATGCTGACAGTGTGAGTCCAGCATGAGCTAATAAAAATGGCCCAGATCAAGCAGTCCCAAGCCTAGTTTTTGACATGCACTCCACTCATAGGATAGGAAATAGTTGTACTTGAAAATAGGCCACAAAAATTAAAATTTGGGCATGAAATCTAACACTTTGGCTCACTCACGTTGAGGTCATGCTAAGGACATGTTGACAACGTGAGCCCATCATGAGCTACCAAAAGTGGCCTAAATTCAAGCACAGAAAGGCTCAAATTAAACATGCAGGATGTTCTCAAGGTTAGGTAGCAGTTACCCTTCAGAAAAAAGTCTTAAAGCTGGAAATTTAACACAAAATGCATCATTTTTGGTTATGCACACTGAAGTGACGTTGAGGTGACACTGGCAACGTGAGTCCAGCATGAGCATGGGTCATGACCAAGAAAAAGCACTTCAGACACATGCTGAGGGCACCCCAGGACAAGATCAATGCATGCTGGCAACCTTGGTGAAGCAAAAACACTTTCAGCAGTAGTCAGTCCATAGATTCAGAAATTTCAAGCGAGCTGGAGTCAAATTCTCTTGTTGTACATTATCAGTCACTATAAATTTTTTACATTTTTGTGTTACTCAAGCTCTTACGCTACAAATTGTACATACTTCTATGGGCATAAGCCAGCTTGCACAAGCTAAAAAACATTGTAAGATACAGTGCATCCAGTCTAGAATGCAATCTACCTACATACATCTAGTTCACACACAGCTGTACATCGAACACGTATCACACAATCTATTTTTCTCTTGTCTCACAACCATTGATCTCATTCACAAATCCTACTCTCAAGCCTAGAAAAAATGTATAAATACCCTATTCATTGACATAAATGGGGTTGGAAAAATTGGAAAAAGAAAACCAGCAATCTTGAGCCCAGACGCACGTGATCCCTGGTGCTTGCAAACACCTCACATTTTGGGGCTTAACCTCTAACTTGCAATCTAGGCACACAACCACATTTTGACCGGTGCAGATCTTGTTAATTAATACAACATAGTTTCATTTTCTTCCTTCCATTGTACTGTTCTGGTTCATTTTTTGCATTATTCCATTTTATTGCATGTTTCTGCATACATTTTTTTTACATTTACATAATATATTCATGTTTACATGTCGTTGCATTATGCTCTTCATTTTATATTTTGTGAAAATAACCCTAGCGCAAGCCATAGCATATGCTTTGGTAAGTCCTTGGTTGATTTGCGTGTAGACCATCCAAGGCACTCTACCTTCGTTTTTCCAACTTGCCCTCATGTGAAGGTAGGGTTAGCTGTATCTCTCCAAAGATCTTTCGACATCCATTTTTCCTCTAGCCTTACGTCGATGATTTTGGACGGTACAGAAATTGGTGCTAGAAGGAGGGCCTGACCATTCCGCTAACAGGTACCAAATCCTACCAGCGTACATATGCTACCGAGACAACATGCAAACCAAATTCTTACGCCACTATTACATCTGTAAAACTCGCATGCTACCGCCAAAGGCTTTGAACTTTGAAAACTATTGAATCAAAATCCAAACTAGCATAAACACACCACCACTAGAGCCTAGCATGCACACATTGTTACTAGAATTTAGTGCATACATGCTATTAACTCAGTCTAGTGTACACATGCTGCTTACAAACTTCTAGCATACGCACACTGCTCACAGACCTCCAACGTATGCATGTTGCTTACATGCTACCAATGGACTCTTTTTAGATCAACGCAGCAGCATTGCCCATTTCTAACTTTAGTATTAAATTCTCAAATCTTGTGACTTCAATTGAAACCATAGTTGCTATTGGAGAGATGAACCCTCAAGGGCCAACTCAACGATCACTTAGTTTATAGGCCAAGGAGCCCACTTATACAATTCTCACTTTGGAACAATACAACTTCATCTGTGTAAAGATATAAGCTAACCTGCCCATTGATAACATAGAAATGGAAGCAAAACAACATTATGAACTCATCTATAAGGGAGGCCATGAATTTACTCTCTTCAGCATATGACGTGATTCCCCTCTCTAAATCCCATTATGAACTCATATCCTAGCTCCTCATGGCAAGGAATCAACCCTTGCAGCAACCCACTGTAGAGCCCCAAAATGGAGATGAGGAAGATGATTTTTCTGTTCAATATGAACATGGGGATTCGTACCACAGTCTCAGTCCTCATGCTTACATGAACCCATTATTCCACCCTTTCATGGGAGAGACTATGCCTCTTCATGTATTTATAATCACTCAGGCACTTGTTTCTCAACAAGAAGCATCCACCTCCATTCCTGCTTTCCCTACGACCAACACCTAATTCAATACGTCCATCTCTATCATTCCTCCAGTCACGATGTTACCCTCTCTCTCACAAGTATAATCCCAACAACTCTCCTCTTAAGCTAATATAGGAGCGACCTTTCAACCCCAAATAATTGTGATGACATCCATGATACCTACCTCTACATCCATCCATTACATACCACAAGTGGAAATCCAAGGAACACCCTTTACTACTTCAACTCAACAGGTTTAGGGTGTTTCCTCACAATTTGTAACCGGGCAGTGGCCCACACCTTTCATTCAACAATATCAACCTGCTCACTATAGCATACCACCCGTTGCAATCCCATCTATGAATATCCCTCAAAGACAACCATCAACAACCCAACAGTCATCTTTCCCACAAATCACACAACAATCTAACTATTACCATGTGTAATCTAACCAACTAGCTAGTCCACCTAGTGCTCAAGAATGGGCAGATGATAGAAAAATGATGCAAGCATTAACCGATGAAGTGAAGTGCCTTAAAATCACAAACACTAAAGAAGTTAAGCTGTTGGACTTCTATCAAGATGATCCAATTAGCTCTTCAATGCCACCATTGACCTTACCAAAAGGAATTTCATTGCCACAATTGACCAAGTATAACAGTGAGGGAGATCCAAATGCTCACCTAGTGACATTCCGATTAGTGTATCTATTACTTCAGGCCTAGCCTCATACAATCCTACATGTGTTCGCTATGTCCTTAACTAGAAAAGCCTTAGACTGGTACCGAGCTCTACTGCATAACTCCATATCCTCTCTAGAGGATTTGTTACATCAATTCATTACCCATTTTAAGTATAACCTGAAGCCTGAAGCCACACTAGATAGTCTAATCCAAATAAAATAAGTTGCATTAGAGCCTGTACAAAAATTCATCCAAAGATGGAGCACTACCCTTAACAAACTTCACGAGCCCATCCCAAAAATGCATTTACTTACAATCCTCAAGAGTGCCTTGAATGATTTCATTAAGTTAAAATTCTATTATCTGAATGCTTGTACGTTGAGATAGGCATTTTTCCAAATCAAAAACATAGAAGAGGCAGCATAGACAAGTCATGACCTAGCTTACCTAACTTTTAAAAGCCAACATACGAGGAAAGATAAAGATAAGTCTAAAACAATAGTCGTAGTAGTGGCAAAGATAGTTCAATCCAACAATACAAGGTAGAAAGGGAAACAACCCGCTGCCCCCACTAGTCATGAAAGAACCACTCCTGCACCTACACCTGAATCCTCCTCTACCCAAATTGCTAACATAGGTCATACTCGTACCTTCAAACGAAAATACCCTACCCAGTACACACCCTTACCCATGAAGCCTTCACAGCTACTGGACCAGCTTCTAAATGCTGAGTTGATTCAACATAAGAAGATGTCTCCTGCAACATCCCAAAAACATGAACGATACTGTGAGTTGGTTAAAAATCCAACGTTGGCAACAACTAATGAACCCCATGTTTCAAGAGGTTTTAGGCTAGATAGATTCTATGAGTATCACCAACGATGTGGGCATGGAGATGACTACTACTTCACCCTAAAAAAAAGACATACAATGTATGATTGACAAAGGTGAGATAGTCTTTGACAAAGCCAACCCAGTAAGACCTCAAAATCAGTCTATGGGGATCTACAAAGATCCTCTTAACACCAAAGAGGCACCCTATGTTATTAACACCATCCATGTCGACAATAAACAAGACATCCCACGAAAGCATTTTGTGATTCATGTGCCTACTGAAACCACATCTACACTAACACCTCCACAAGATCCTTTTGCCATACATACACCTCCTACACTACGAAAACCATTCTTCATCCAAGTACACCCTATGGTTGCAACAACAAATGTGCCATCACAAACTTGACCCTTTCCATTTGTAATCTGGGTGCTGAAACACCCTAATGTGAAACCTTCAATAGTTCCTCCGTGACCCTCACGAGAACGCCTTGCCGATATACTAACCAGGGAATGTCTGGCAAAAGAATATCATGGTCATGATTTAGGACCGCCAAAACCCACACCACTGAATGTTGTCCCTATGGTTCCAATTACTGATCAGCCTAGCACAAGTCGTCAAGACAAGAACTCGGGAGTGTCCAATGTCCCAAACCTAATAGCTATAGTTAATAATGCAAAAAATATTCTACGAGAGATACAAATGTTGGGTCAAATGGACCAAGTCTCAACAGATAAGAACATCCCAAATAGCAAATAGCTGGCAAGTTCCCTGACCCAGGTTACACAGGCCTTAAAACAAAAGAATACATCTCTAAGGCTATATGACCTAATAATGACCTCCCTGGTACATCAAGAAGCTCTAGTGCATATGTTGACTTCAATACCTATTAGTGAAGACCTTCCTATGAATGAACCATCTATTTATGCCATATTGTATCCACATCAAGAATCGAGGTCCACATCTCTAGGGTTTCATGCCAATGACATTAAACGAGATGAAAAAATGGGAGAGGTCACTACCACCCCTATGTTTATAATGATACAAGTTAACCAATTTAGGATACATAGGGTGCATGTTGATGATGGAGAAATAAAAAATGTAATACCTTTCCCTATCATTGAATGACTTGGCCTCATCGAAAAAATACAGTCAACGACAACATCATTCTTGAAATCTTTTAGTGGTTCTTGTGTCATGGTAATAGGCATGGTTACCTTGGATTTCATAGCAGGGAACCATTTCCCCACTTCAGAAAAATTCATAGTCATGGATGAGATGCTGAGGTTCAATCTAAGATGCTCAACTAAAAATTGTATCCTCACCGATCCATCAAGAGATTCACCTACCTAATGAAGGCAGTGAAATCATCATACATGGAGATGTGGCAACATCGCTTGCTTCCTCACATGTAGAAACGAACCAAGGGTTAGAGGTTGAACTCTCTAAACCTAAGCAAGACACCACCAGTGAATCCCTAGACATTGGTCAATCTCCAATCCATGACCTTCCTAAAACAGAGGAAGCATCAGAAGATGCAGACATAGCAACCATTCTCATAGATGTCTCTTGGTTAGAACTACCCTTTGACATATCTAGCGAGGGGGATGGCAAGTACAAGATCATACCTACACATCCCACCCTTCACAAAAAAATTATGAAAATTAAAGAAAAAAATCAAAAACTAAGAAAAACCATCATGCATCTAGAATGACATTAAACTACCAAACGTCCACAATGACATTAAACTAGCCAAGGTAAAAAATGGCCAGTTCTTTTAAATTCACAGAAACTACTACTCCCTTTCTTTGACAGAGATGCAATAGTCCATCATGACTTTAAACTGATGTGCGTGGCCTGAAATGGCCTTAAACGAGAGCATGGTACATTACCAGTTTACCAAAATCTCGCTACATCATTATTGTTTACATTTTGCAAATTACGATTTCTGTTTATCTTATGTTTACCAGTTATGATTCTAGTTTACATTTACATTGACAAATAAACTGAAAAAAAATAAACAAAACAAAATATATAAATATATATAATACGGAGTGTTAACATGTGAATAGGATGATGAAATATTACATCATGATCATGTCATATCTGTTCTTACGCATTCAAAAAACTGACAAAACTAGCCAAAAAAAAAGAAGACTAACAAGACTAATAAGCCAAATTATGCATTAGTATTAGGAGGGGGCTGGTCCCTAAACTCCTCTATGTCATCAACTCTCATCCCACTGGGGCTAGCCTTGCCACCACCATGTCCCTATAACAAAAAAAAAAAACAAAACAAATAAACACAAACAAACAGATTAAAAGGGAAAAACACTAAAAAATGATTACTAAAGGAAATAAAATGATACAAGAATAAAACACTCACAGGTGAGGAAGGCCTGAGATTGGCTTACAGGTGCCATAGAATCTCTTCTTCGGGCATGCACGCCCAATCTTCCTCAAGACCAAGGTCAACATTGGCTAAGGTTTTACCCTTGTCCACTGTAGTCCAGGAAGGGAAGTCAAGAGAGAACATGCATGTTGAAGCTTTTCCAGAGGTAGTGGTAATGGATCTCTCAGGAGACCCCTCCACTTCGGTACACTCAATGAACTTGTCATAAGAAGAGCGCAAGCCTAACCCCTTGACAAACATCTCCATCTGATGACGTTCAACTGATTTCTCTTTCAACCATTTTTTGTATTGGTGCTTATCATCTTTCTGATCCTAGCCGCATTTACATACTTTGGATGCAAAGGACTTCCAGTCATGGCACTTCCTATTCAATAAATTCATTTGGGCCCTCTGTTTGGCCAGATCCCAAGTTGCCTTCACCTTGCTATTTAAGACTATCCAATAACATGCATAGGTGATCTCTGATGTGCGCCAGGCACTATCACCAGCCAATCTAGCAGAGGAAAAATCATAACGGGCTTGCAAGTCATTCCTCTCCTCTGTTACCTTCGTAAAATTTTATTTCAATGATTGAACTTCATGCCATAAGTGTTCAATTGAGTGTCTGCAGGTCCAGAGAGACTTGGCATTCTGAACAACACAACTCAAAACTGCATCATAAATCCCTCTCAGGATCTGCTCAATATCTTTAGGCAATTCAAGGAGAGCATTAATATGGGTGGCCTCGGAAGGACTCCATTGAAGCTTTGCACCTACAAGTACAAACACCACACATATGAGCTAATAAATATCACCAATAGATACGAAAGCACAATGAGCGTAGGCACTTGGTATAAAGCACATGCCTAATTCAGGATGAGTCTATTGCAGACAAGCAACAACATCATTGATGATGCCCATAACAAAGTTCACTTTATTAGGCATTTCAAGCCACGACCTCAAGTGAGCAGTGGATGTTGGATCTACATGGGAAGGCACCTCAACTGGGGCCTGTAACTTTGACACATTCGCCTGAGATACATGTGCTTCAGGTGCTTCAACATCCACGTCTGGTGTAGGAAGAGTCATGATAATCAAAATAATGTACAAAGATAAGAAGTAAGAAATGTGGATCAAACTAACCAAATGTACCAAGGAGCCCTTTGCTGGTCAGTTCAAGCCGATCCCCAAGGTGTAGAGACTCATCAAAGAAATTGTCAAAAACACCTTTCTCCTCGCTTGAATGCTTAAGGGCATCTAAAGCCTCAGCAAGCATCACTCACATGGCATCTGTTTCATCCTCTTCGCATAAGATGGGAATATCCTCAGTTGCTTCTTCTTTCATTTCCTCCTCTTCATCTAGCCTAGTGATAACCATTTCAGGCTCACCCATTGGAGCTAATTCTTTCCTTTCCCTCTCGGGGGTACTCTTTGTTAGGACAAATAAATCTAAGGTTAGCATGACATAATAGGTATGCATATTTAAGTAAGAAAATAAATTCAAAAGGTAATAAAAGCAATTAAAGCAAAAATACTTACCCACTCTTGGCAAGATGAATTAGATCCTCTTTTCTCTCGGTAGCCTCGCCTCCAAAGTAGGTTCCCTTGAATGCTCAGCCCTTCTCACCTTAGCCTTGGCCTTCCTGATGGTCTTCTGAATCAAACGCTCAACTCTCCTAACAGTTTTATGTAGTTTAGGTGGCTCCAATCCTAAGCTATCATGAAAATGGTGGGAATGACTAGCTACACCCCCTGTTGTGACGGAGACTAATTCTTTGATGTCTTTGAGTGAATCTTGGGATCTAGTGGTTCTAAATAGATGATGAATCCAAGGGCGAGACAATTGTGAACAATTCCTTAACACATAATGGCTATCTCCATAGACCACTAAGAACTCAGCAAACCTATAGAGATAGCCCATGAAAAAGGAAAAGGTAAAGTGGGATTTAGCATCAACATTGGAACGTAGCATGATGATCTCTCCACGAAGACCTAATCCAAGGAACTGTACCCAATTGTAGCACATACCATTCTCTAAGACTGAGCACGTAACACATGCAAACTCAAATCCAAGACTTATTTCTTGAGAAAGAGACTTAGGAAACACTCATGCTCTAAAGGGTGGGTACAAAAAATTTACCTCCATCGAGTGAGTATCAACTTACATGGAAAAACCCCTAGGACCTTGTGGTACACCTAGCCAGTCTTCAAGTTCCTTGATCACGTGGCCTTCTTTAGTTGCTCTATCTATTGCCACGTTAGTACCATCCACTGGTATGCCAAAAAGATCAGAAAATAATTTGGTAGTTAGGTGGAAAGACACCTTAACTCCATGAACTCATGTAGTAAAATAGGAGACACCATCGTTAAAAGAGTTAATTATGGAAACCATTTCCATCACAGGAACGTTAGGAGTCAAGGCAGTAAATAGGTCTATGAAGCCCGCATTGGTAAGATGGCTGATGATTTTTTCAGGTGCCTTTGTGTGTAGCCACTATTGTGATTCCTCTCTCTCTCCAAACTTCATAAAGAGAGTGGCTTCAGTGCATCTGGATATGATGGTAATCCCATTAGGGGAAACAACCACTGTATAAAAGAAAAAAAGAGACATTGAGAAAACAAAATTAAGAGTATGATAAGCAATGATGTAACAAAGATGAAAATGAAGCCTCGAACACAATCATTTACCATTAGCAAATGGAGTAGGCACACTTGGTGAAGGATCAACCATTTGAGGAAAAATGGACCCATTAGGAGACCAATCCTCATGTAGCTAGCCACGAACTTGACAACACTCAAAGGCCCTAGAGAATTTCCTAGGATAATTGACAATAGCATCCTTGGTCTGATCTAGCATAGCAGCATGAAGAGTGGGGCCCACCATGAATGCCTCCAAGGTTGTGCATGTGAAGGCAAGCCCACCATCATCCTCATGCAATCCATGCTCATCAAAATGGGGCCTACAAAGGAAAAGGTATTCATACGTAAACAATGATATAACGTTAAAGGAACCAAAGGTAAGAGAAGTATAGACGAGCATACCTTTCCACTCTATACATTGTTCTAGGCAGATTTTGGAATAGCGTATGCACATGGAAGGCTAGAAAAAGTATGCTACTACTGTTGTAATGGCTGCAAGATGAAAATCCCCATACACGCGTCAAAGGACATGTAGATCTAGGACCTTCAGGAGCACCTCCCTCGACTATATATGGTCCCTTGTCTATGTCAACAACGAAGGCTAGCATGCCTCATGTTGAGCTAGGCAACATGGTCTCAACAATATCACGAGTCAACCGTTCACTCAAGTGAGATCATATGATAACGTTGAAATTATACAAAATAAATGATAAAAATGCAATAAAATTTGGACAAAACCATATTACATGAGGCCTGATCTACATGTCATAACGAGGCATTTTAAGTTCCAAAGGGCTGAACCAAGATAGCACACCGATAAGTTCAACCACAAGGAGAAAAGGCTTAAGTCCCCTGCATAGAGCCAGAACCTTAGGTAAGTAAATTAAAACATATAAAACATATAAATTAAAAATAAAATAAAATAAAGAAAATATATAAACCAAACAAGTAAATAATATTCAACACATAAGACCACCCCATGAGACAAGGACACTAGTATTCATTTGGTGTATTTGACGCTCGCTGGGGAATATTGAGACCCATTAGAAAATAGTTCATTACAAGCAACATGAAAGCAAAATTCACAAGAAAATTATTTAAATTGTTTCTTCCAAGAAACGTTGCACTAGAAAGTAATGAGCATTCCATAACTCATGCCATCTTGAATAACTCTTCAACCTCCCCTACAGCTCACGGTGTAACCTGGAAACTCACACTGGAAGCAGCGCATGCTACGAGAGAGCTCACGCTAGAATATGTGACCTTTGGGTATTCACATATTTGACATTCAAGTTGCCACAACCATACAAGATGCTAGGAACTACCTTGGGATGGACTTGTCTCTGGCTCATGCTGGGAACTGCCTTGGGACAACCCTGTCTCCAGCTCACACTAAGAATGGCCCTATTGAGAAAGAATGTGCTTTAGGAAATTTTAGGAATCATGAGATCACTATAGTGTTAATTTTAATTTTGGATGGAGATTTTTTACTAGTCCTGATCGCAACCCATGTTGAGGGTTTGCACACACCCTACAACCCTGCAACTCACGCTAATGTACATGACCCTGCAAATCATGTTAGGCGTGCCCTGGGTCATTCAAACTAACTGATCCTTATGCTTCCCATACTCACTCCATCACCCAAAATAGCAACCATAAAATAATGGCAAGCTCTAAAACCCCAGTAACGTCCCTGACGCCCAAATTTACAAAAACAAATCTACAATATAAAACCCAAAATCCAGCAAAATTTTCACTCTGAAATCGTAGCAAAAATGGTGTCCCTAATGGCTCACGCTGTACTCACACTATGATAGAATAATGTCAAAAATAAGAATGAAAGAGAACATGCCTATGCAGGGTGCCCGCCCATGATGAAATCCTGGGTTGAGGAAGGTGTTGGAGTAGTTCTTTACTCTCCTCTACAAATGCCAATCCTGCCTACTTCTTCCCTTTGCCCTATTTTTCTTGCCTCCCTTTGCCCTTCATTTTTCTCACACTGCATTGCATGCTCTGTAGCTCATGCTGCCTTGCACGCCCTGTAGCTCACGCTGCGCTACACACCTAGTCACTCATGCTGCCAACACTAACTCATGCTACACAATTTAAAATTCCTTTTCCACCCCTGGTTTGATTTATTTCACTTTTTTTTATTTTTTATTTTACGTTGTGCTTTTTATTTTATGTTGTGCCCTTTTTTTATTATTATTATCATTTACTTTTTTTCCATTTTCATGTTATGAGGATAGTTTCTTCTTTTTTTTTATGCATATTATTTCTTATGAGGTAAGGCATAAGCAAAAGAAAAAAAAGAGCATGAGGACTGAAAATCTATGAAATCATAACACTATTATTCACATGAAACATGAATGCCATGTGTGGCCCAGTACAACTTAAAATTGCCATGTGGTCCAAGTATGATATTAAACTACCATTATACTTGCATCAGGACATGAATTAATTACACAAAGCTAGCTTATATAGCAACTCCCCTGTCAAATAATCTTGCTCACGTTGCTCCCAGTTTAAATCATCTGTATCTAACATTGTTGTTGTCCCTAAGAAAAAGGTAACATCTGTATATGCATCGATTTTCGTGATCTCAACACAAGCACTATAAAGAATGATTTCCTACTACCTAGTATCGATCAACTTGTTGACTTAATTGCTGGGCATGCACTGTTATCCTTTAGCTTAGGAAAACCTTCACAAAACCTTGGGGCATATTTTGTTACACAATGATGCCATTCAGTCTCAAGGATGTAGGTGCTACGTATCAATGAGTAATGACATATATATTTAGCGAATACATGCTTGATTTGCTCAACGATTATGTAGATGACATCACGGTCAAGCCTAAGACAACCAAGCAACATGTAAAGGATCTCGACTTAGTGCTCAAATGTTGTCTCAAAAATGACCTCAGACTTAACTCAAAGAAATGTGTCTTTGGGGTTAAAATGGGCAAAATGCTTGGCTTTGTAGTCTCTAAAACAAGGATATGAGTAGACCTCAATAAGGTTAAAGCAATAACAAGTATGCAACCACCTAGGAACCTCACCAAATTATGTGGTCTACAAAGTAAACTAAAATTCATCAGGCGCTTTATCAAAAAACTGACAAATAAGTTAAAACCCATGCAACACTTACTACGAAAGAATGTGCATTTCCAATGGACTCAATAGTTCTAGGAAGCATTTGAAAACATAAAAATGGAGCTGGCTCAACTGTCAATAGTTCATCCCCACAAAGCCATAAAACGTTTTACATCTACCTCGTGACATCCGATTCATCTATTGCATCCATGCTTTGCCAAAAACGAGAAGATGGAATCGAGATCCCTATTTACTATCTAAGCCATGCCTTAATTGCCTACGAACAATGATACAATGATGTGGAGAGATCATGTCTTACCCTAGTCTTTTCCTTGAAGAAGTGGCAACATTATCTCTTCCGTAATCAAGTCTATATCATTTTCAAAGATAATGTGCTTCGAGCTATCACTAACAACATCTATGAATCAAGTAGCATAGCTAGATGGAAAGCGATGATCACTGAGTTTAACTTACGCTATGTAACTCAATCCTCCACTAATGGTCAAGTAGTAGTCAATCAATTGACCACTTCACCAACACAAGATCAAGCGACAATCAATCTCGAATTCCTTGATGAGAGTGTTAATAGCATCAATACCGTGTGTGATAACTTCGATGCAATCCTTTACTTCAATGGAGCTTCAACTTCCTAAGGAGGAAGTGCTGCATCCATCATAACATATCCCTCTGGAGAAATTCGATCATTTGCCTATAAACTAACCTTCCCTTGTACCAACAACATGGTAGAGTACGAAAGTCTTCTTAGAGGTTTTATAACAACACTAACTTCAGGGATCACACATATCATAGTTTGAGATGACTCACAGTTAGTAATCAATCAAGTCACAGAGGTTTACACATGTAAGGCATCTCATTTGCAACCATACTATGACTTGACTAAACACTTGCTGAAACAATTGATCAACGTAGATGTGCAACATGTTCCTAGCAATGAAAATACCATCGTCGATGCACTTGTTACACTAGCCTTAAACATGACACTTGATATGTTCCATGTGTTGCCTAGTTCTATAACAAATTATGCCAAACCTATAACCGACACTCTCGACGAAATACCCATAGCATCCATCAGCACTACACAAGCAATAGAATGGAACAATGACATAAAAGAGTACCTTCTACAAGGTGAACCACCACAACATTTGATGAGTGCTCAAGAAGACATGGTGCAAAAATGCTCTTGGAAATATGCATTAATAGGAGACACATTATGTCACAAATCCTATGAAGGCATTTTGTTGGTGTGCGTTAATAGCATCAACGGTCAAAAAATCGTGGAATAGGTTCATGAAGGAATTTACGAAGGGCATATAGTGCCCAGAGAAATGGCAATGAAAATTAGACATTTAGGCTACTAATGGTCACACATGGAGTACGATTTCTTCTCCAGGTTCAGGAAATGTAACATTTTCCAAAGGCACGGTAACCTAATACATCTGCCACCTAATGAGTTGCCTATTGCAAAAATTACATGGCCATTCCAAAAATGGGGATTAGACATCATCGGGCCGATAACACCACCATCTTCAGCAAGACATAGCTTCATCATCATCACAACTGAATATTTCACAAAATGGGTAGAAGACATTCCCTTCATCTAAACATGTTTGCAATTTCATATTAGAAAACATCGTGACCAGTTTTGGTATCCCAATGACCATAGTCACTAATAATGGACCACAGTTCAACAGTATAGATACTAAAAGCTTTTGTGAAAGCTTAGGTATTAAACACTCATTTTCATCACCATATTACCCATAGAGCAATGGCCAAGTGGAGTCTATGAACAAAATGGTCATCATGGTGCTTAAAAAGATGTTGAATCAGAGCAAGAGATGATGGCACGAGTAGTTAATCTACGCATTATGGACATACTAAACAACGCATTGAATGTCCATAGGTAAAAAACCATATAGCCTCGTATATGGGTCTGAAGCTATGTTACCTTTTGAGTTACAAGCTCCCTCATTGCGGATAACACTCTCTGGCCTCCTCGATAAAAGCTAGAACAATGAGCTACGCATTGCTGACCTTAACTCAGTGGAGGAAGAAAGGGTACAAGCGCTTGATCAAATTGAATGGTATCATAAAAAATAATGGCGATGGCATCAAAACAATTCACATAAGCACCCAATCAAGGAAGGTGACCTAGTTCTTAAGGCAGTCCGCGAACACTCAAATAAATTCTCAGCTAACTAGGAAGGGCCTTACTTAGTCACCAAGGCATATGATAATGGGGCATTCAAACTTGCTGACATGGACAAAAACAAGTTTGCTAATCCTAAAAATCACATGTATCTAAAACCATACTATGTCTGATGAGCTTAAGGTATGCTTTGGTCCTAGCATTACGACCAAAACATGATACCACAGAATAGTCCTAGAGCTATGACATAAAAATAGCACCACAGAACGTCCTGGGTCATGACAATAAATTGAAACCATAGAGCTTTATTCGGTATGACACTAAACTACCATGCTTTCCCACTAAAGTCCACTAAGACTATAAATTAGCTTACCTCTTCGTAGTCTGCTATGACTATAAACTAGCACTACATCATCTGCTACGACGATAAACTGGCGACATCCAAAGGATTATGACATGAAACTACTCCACAACAGTCTGCTAAGACTTCAAACTAGTGATATCATCAACAAACTAGTGTTATTTGAAAAGACATGTTGCTACAATCGATTTTATGTGCTCATCAAAAACCTACCGCATGATTTGTTACATAAACCTTAATAAAACTGATGTTGTTCAAGATTCTGTTTTCCTTGAAACTCCACATGATGGCTCCATTCCATCAGCTCCATTCAAGTTTAAAGTGTTTTAGCTAACTGAATCATTTGTGGTTTTCTTGTCCCCTTGGAGTTGTGTTTATAGGATGACATGTTTGAGGTGTTCATGCATAGATGTACTTCATCATGACAACAGGGTATCACATTCTTCCTGACGCACGCAACTGGGTTAATCAATCCATTCATAAGTACATTCCTGACTCCTGATATATTCCTTATTCCCCATCATGCCCCCTTATCCTATTCAATTACATCCCCTGGATACATTGTATCCTACTCATCCAAAGCTCTTCATACACTATTGCACACTATGATTCTCTAAGCAGTTGCAACACAAAACACAATACACGGTACATGATACAAATGCAAGCACATGACCATGAGCACAACACTGAAAGAAAGCTCTTTCAAAAAAGAACAAAAAGAACACAAAAAGAAAACAAGAACAAACAAAAAGAAAAAACAAAAGGAAAGAAGAAACAAAAAAAAGAAGAAAAACAAAAGGGTCAAAGAGCAAAATGCACAGCAATGGTCTTTGTGACTCCATTGACATCATAAGCAAAAGACTATTGGCTACTCTCATATAAGCCCTAGGCAAGAATGAAATTGTCTTGAAAAATAGTTACACTCATGTCTCAAAGAGATCATGTTACACATCATTGAGTCACTTTGGCTGTTTATGATGGGCCCCATAAACACTCTATAAGAGTCCTATTTCTCCAAAGAATGCACTTCTTATATCTTGGCTCTAAGTCTGCTGAACACTGGGTATGGACAAAGACCAAAGACATAGCCCATTCATGTGAGAGCATTCCCCTCCCACAATCTCGACAGTAATCATAACCCTTGAGCAGCTCTTGACTTCCCCCAATTACAACCGATCCCTTGCATCTTGAACCGCATTCCCTCAATCTAATGTACTTTTGAACATGGTGCGATGACATCTAGCTAGGGGCCAATGGACAATGCTTAATGCCAGGTCGATCATGGTGTTTTGTACTTCTTTGTCAATGCCTCTTGGGTGGATTCCTCCAGACGTCAACAAAGAGGGGCCAATGAAACACCACAAAATTTCAACATAACACTTTGAAATGAGCACAACCCTGCGCTTCAACATCTAGAAGTTTAAAAATTAGACTAAAGTACATGGATCTTGTCATGCACGCTGAGGTCATGCTCAAGTCACACTACCAGCGTACATGTGACATGCGTGCGATGTTCGTGAAACATGCGCAACTTTTGAAGCCTCCAAATCAGGTCAAAATGGTCCCAATTTGAATGGGTAAGGTCCCATTGGGGTCCACTGATGACTACTCCAAGTTTCAACATCCAGAATCCAAGGTTTCAAGTCAAACTCACACAAATCTTGCTGCTTATGCTGGGGTCATGCCCAGGTCACATTTATAGCGTGAGTCCAGCGTGAGCTAACAAAAATGGTCCAAATTAAGCAGTCCCAAGCCTATTTTTCGACATGAACTCCACTCCCAGAAATGGAAACAACTGTACTTGAAACCAAACCACAAAAATCAAAATTCGAGCATGAAACCTGATACTTTGGCTCACTCATGCTGAGGTCATGCTGAGGACATGCAGACAGCCTAAGCCCAGCTTAAGCTACCAAAAGTGGCCTAAATTCAAGCACAGATAGGCTCAAATTAAACATGCAATATGTCCTCAAGGTTAGGTAGTAGTTACCCTTTAACAAACAAGCCTTAAAGGTGGAAGTTTGACACAAAATGCATCATTTATGGTCATGCACACTGAAGTCACGTTGAGGTGACGTTGAGGTCACGCTGGCAGCGTGAGTCCAACTTGAGCATGGGTTATGACCAAGAAAAATCACTTCAAACACATGCTGAGGGAATGCTAGGACAAGATCAATGCACGATGAAAACCTTGATGAAGCAAAAACACTTTCAGCAGCAGTCAGTCCATAGATTCAGAAATTCCAAGTGAGCTAGAGTCAAATTCTCTTATTGTACAGTATTAGTCACTCTAAATTTGTCACATTTTTGGGCTAGTGAAGCTCTTACACTACAAATTTTACATACTTATATGGGCACAAGCTAAAACACATTATAAGATACAATGCATCTAGTCTAGAACGTAGTCTACCTACATACGTCCAGTTCACATGTAGCTATACATCGAACACCTATCACACGATCCATTTTTCTCTTGTCTCACAGCCATTGATCTCATTCACAAATCCTACTCCCTAGCCTAGAAGAAATGTATAAATACCCTATTCATTGACATAAATGGCATTGGAAAAATTGGAAAAGGAAAACCAGCAATCTTGAGCCTAGACGCACGTGATCCCCAGTGCATGCAAACACCTCACATCAGGGCTTAGCTTTTGACTTGCAATCCAGGCACACAATCACATTTCGACTAGTGTACAATTTGTTAATTAATACAACATATTTTCATTTTTTGCCTTCTTTTGTACTATTCTGGTTCATTTTTTCATTATTTTGTTTTATTGCACGTTTTTGCATACATTTTCTTTACGTTTACATGCAATATTCATGTTTACATCTTGTTGCATTACGCTCCTTGTTTTATATTTCGTGGCAATAACCCCAGTGTAGGCCATAGAATACACTCAGGCAAGTCCTTGGTTGATTTGCATGCAGACCATCCAAGGCACCCTACCTTCATTTTTCCAGCTTGCCCTCATGTAAAGGCAGGTTCAGCTATATCTCTCTGGAAATCTTTTCATGTCTATTTTTCCTCTAGCCTTATGCTGACGATTTCAGATGATACACACAAGATGCTGGTTGCTACTGTCTACTGTGCTCGTCTTGTGTTACGCATAGTACATGGGACACTAGTCACTATTGTCTACTGCACTCATCCCGTGTTATGCGTGGTACATAGGACATTGGTTGCTACTGTCTACTACACACTATCTACTATCTACTACACATTGTCTATTGCACTTATCCTGTGTTATGCGCAGTACATGGGATGCTGGTTGCTACTTTCTACTATGCCCGTCCTGTGTCACACATGCGACATGAAGAACTGTCTACTGCATCTGTCCACTATCTACTATGCATGACAGGGTGATATGCTATGCTATGTTACACAAGGTAATAGGGTGCTACGCTATGCTACACTGGGTAATAGGGTGCTATGCTACATAGTGTAACAGGGTGTTACGCTATACAGCGTAATAGGGTGCTATGTTACGGTATGCTAAAAAACATAATAGTGCGCTACGCTATGTATCGTAACAGGATGCTACGCTACACAACATAACAAGGTGCTACGCTATGCTATGGTACACAACGTAATAGGGTGCTACACTATAGTAGACAAGGTGCTATGCTACACAGCATAACAAGGTGACATGTGAATCTGGTAGTTGGTGTTGACTACACTCGACACTTGGGAAAAATATGGGCAAAATGCCACCATTTTGACACTTAGCCATATTTGTAGTCGTGATGCCAAGACCCAATTTTTTTTTTGTTTCAACAAGAAATGTATGGAGTATGATTAGGCTTGATGAAATTTATGATTTAATTCCTATGGTAGCTAAACAAGTGAGGCAACAAAGCTCACTTAATACTTTCTTAATTTTTCTAGGAGTGAATATATTAAGAAACATGATGAAATTGGTTTTGGTTTTGTTGTTATGACAATAGTTGCTACTAACCATGATGATGTGTAGGTTGAACTTCCTACAGGTGTGCTAGGCTTAAAGAGGAAATTTTCCATTGTATTTAAGGGGGAATTAGATTCACTATCATTGATGGTGAATGTGGAGCATTAGATTAACTTCATTCTTGGTCCTATGATTTCAAATAAGAGACCTTACTAGATGGCACCAAATTAAAGGATTAAATTACAAAGACAAGTAGATGATTTTCTTGGAAATGGCTTCATGGGAAACTTTATTTTACCTTGTGTAATTCTACTAGTGCTAGTTCCAAAGAAGGAAAGAAATGAATGGATAATGTGAATTGATTCTAGGATAGTGAACAAGATAATAGTAACATACAAGTTTTCTAATCCAAGAATGGATGTTATCCTTGATGTTCTTACTAATGTAGAGATTTTTAGCAAGATTGATTTGAAACGTGATTACCATTATATCAAAATCAAGTGTAGTAATGAGTGGAAGATAGATTTCAAAACACCAGATGGTTTTTTGAGTGATTGATTATGCCATTTTGGCTCATGAATGCATCTACTACATTCATGATGTATTGAAGAACATAATTGGTAAGTGTTATATTGTCCTTTTTTATGATAATTTAATGTATAGCTCTAATGAGGAATAGTACTTGGATTACTTAAGAATGGTGTATCTTAAGTTAGAGAAGGCATAGTTGGTAATCAATGTGAAGAAACATTATTTCTTTAAGAGGGAAATCATATATTTTGGGCATGTGGTTTTTAAAAATCACAGTTGCAAGCTACCATGGTGAAGGTTATTAGAAATTATGTAAGTCCTAGGAATGTTAAGTAGGTAAGATCATTCCTTAGTTTATCAAGTTTTATAGATGGTTCATGAAACATTTTAGTAGTATTAGAGGTGAATGCAAGTGGACTTGACATTAGTAGGGTACTTTCAAAAGAAGGTAGGCCTATTCATTTATTTTCAAAAAATTAAAGAAAAAAGTATGGCATATATGAGAATGAATTGTATGATATGCTTCAAGAAATCAAGCATTGGAGACATTACTTGATATGTAAGGAGATAAATGTGATAATAGACCATAAAGCACTTTAATTTATAAACTTACAAAATAATTTAAGTGGAAAGCACATGAAGTGGATTGCATAGTTATAGGAGTTTAATTTTGTCAACCAATATGGTAGTTGATGTGTTATCTAGGATGCTTGTGGTTAATTTCAACATACCCCATGTGGAAAGTATGGATGATTTTGCTTCTTTGTATGACCATGATAATAATTTTGAATAGGTTTGAAGGAGCCTCAAAGAGCCATTGATGAGTAGGATAGACCAATGAAGTGACTATCATATTAAAGAAGAACTTATTTAAGAATGGAAATGTATGTATTCCTAACTATGATTTTAGGAAAAGTATCATATTAGAAAAGTAGCATAGTGGCATGACAGGTCACTTGGATAAGGGCATAACATTGGAACTTATGAGTAAGCACTATTTTTGGCTTGGTATAGTAATAAAAGTTTCAAAATTTATGAAGTGCTTGACATGTTAGAAGTTCAAAGGAGGTAAATGTGTAGATGGATACTATATGCCTTTGCCAATTCCCAAAGGTCCATCGAAACGTGTGTCTATGGATTTGTTGAGTGGTATTCTAGAGACTAAGAGTGGGAATGATGTAATTTTTATTGTTGTTAATAACTTCTCCAAGATGGCACATGTTCATGCAAGAAGAAAAGTGATACTTCTCATGTTGCAAATTTTATTTTCCAGCATGTTTGTGAAGTTGCATGGTAATCCTTTAAATATTGTTAGTGATAGAGAATCCAAGTTTAAAATTCACTTATAGAGATCCCTTTGGAAAATTTTAGGGATAAATTTGAATTTTTCTAATGTATATCATCCATAATATAATGGCCAAATGGAGGTGCTAAATCAATCCTTGCCAACCATATTGAGATGTTTATGTGATGGATAGCTAAATAGGTGAGAGAACTTGCTGTGTCATGTTGAGTTTTCATATAATAATGTATAATAATGCTTTTCATGTTGCTATTGGAAAAATCCCATTTAACGTAAACTATGGGTTTTGTCCAAAGATGATGGACACTTGGAAGATCTTTGATGGTAAAGCTCAACTTAGTGCTAATTTTGTGCAAGAGATGAGGAATCTTCATGCAGATGTAAAATAAAATCTACAGAAGAAGGATAAAGAGAAAGTTCTCAAGAGAAATGAGAACAAATGAAAGTCTAATTTTTATTTTGGTAACTTGGTTTATGTGCACTTGAAGAAGAAGAAATTAATAAGTGTTAACTTCTCCAAATTGAAAGCCAAGAAGCTAGGACATTTCAAAATCAAGGCTAAGATCAAAGATAATTCTTTTGATATTGATATACCAAATGATGGTGATATGTATTTTATGTTTAATATTTCAAATCTCATGCACGATCATGGACTAGTTGATGAGGAGATCATATAAGATATAATTGATGAGTTTAAGGGGGCTATTAATCAATCCAAGTCTTTAATGGAGAAGAAGTTAATCATATTCAAGCAAAGGGAAGCTTCAAGCACTCAAGAAGTCAAGAGGCATAAATATTTGATCCATTGGGAGGATTATTCCATTGATGATGCTATATGGATCCACGAGACAAAACCTCATGAGTGGGCGAATCAGTTCAACCCCTATTCCCCTATTCACTTGAGTTCACTTTTGAAGGGGGAAAGCTGATGTACAAAAGCCTCTTCTGATCCCTTTTTTCTTCCCTATATGCATGTTTTACAATTTTTGGTCTTGAAGAAGATTTCTTGGAGGAAAATAAGATGTCTTAGCAAAGGCCTAGGATTGGTAGGGAATGTTAGAAGATGAGAGAAGATGTCTTGCTATTTTGGTAGTCATCTCAGTCAAGACATCTTGTTTTAGAAGAAGACATCTTAGGGGAGACATCTCTCCTGAGTGCAAAACTTATTGGGAAAGATGTATTGCCTATGTATGAAACATCTTGGCCTTGGAGAAGACATCTTGCAAAAATAGTAGAAATTTTTAGTGACTAAAAATGTTGGTGGTTGGAACACTAAGGGGTCCATGGGCAAATAGTCCTAACCCTGAGTCTGCATGAGGGCTTGTTGGAGGTAGAGACAAGGTGCCCAAAATAGTCTTATCAATAAAATACGGACTTGAAAAATGCAATGCCAAATGATGCTAAGTATTCATGTGGTATTTATAGTGTTAGTGGTATGAACGAGGGTGAGCATAGTCAAGGGTTTTTGGTGCAAAATAAAGGTGTCAATGCATGACAGTGCATGAGAGTAATAGAAAATGTAGGTAAAATGCTAGTAAAACATGCTGAAAATGCATAGAAAGAGAACGAGAAAGAATTGGACACCACCCCAAATGGGGTTGAGTGAACTTCCAAAGGGATGAGAAGGTATGTAGTGTTCTATGATGGCTACTGTGATGTGAAACCTTGCCAAATGCTACCTCAAAATTTGCCAATGCCTTGACTTGCCAAAATGCCAAATGCACTCCAAATTTTCTCACCTTGCTTCAAGTTTTCCAATCACAAAAATGTAGAGGGTTGGGGTATTTATAGAACTAGGGTTAGCATGAAATGCAGATCAATTGCCACATGGCAGTGGGACAGTTGGGACTAAACTACACCCAACTATGCTCTCCACTGAGGCAAGTGATGTTATATTTTGTTCTATTCTACTGGACTTTGTGAGACTATGAGACCATGAATATGCTACCGACTACATGTGCATGTGCTATGAGGAGTACAATGTACCAAAAAAATGCAACTTTGGAGACTACACAATGGGACTATGTTGTCCACTATCTAGAGTGGGGTTGAGCACACTTACAATTTGGGGACAAAAAGGGGTATAACAAAGATGTATTTTTGCTAACTATGCTTGTTGGATGTGCGTTGGAGCTAAGATAAATGTTGGTGTTGTGTTATGGAGGCTATTAAAGGTTGTTCTAGCAAACTATGCTTGACTACACTTTGGATTGGGAGAGAGCGTAGTCCAACACATTTTTTAGGAAAGTGCATGTGTGTTAACTACACTCAACATGGGAGGTTGACTACACTCCCAACTGGGGTTGAGTGTAGTCCCAACACTTGGAAAATTTTTGCAAAATTTGGCTTCTAGTCAAGTATGCTTGACTACGCTCTAGGGTAGTGGAAAGCGCAGTCTCAATAGTTAGAAAAAAATTGCCAAAACTAGGCCTTCATGATGAATACACTTGACTATGCTCTAGGGAAATGGAGAGCATAGTCTTAGAACTTAAAAAAATTTGTAGCTAGTAGCTAGACACTTAGAAGAAAAATTTATAAAATTGGCCTTTGGTGTTGACCACACTCTTTATTGAGCTAACTACACTCTAGGGTAGTGAAGAGCATAGTCTCAGTAGTTAGAAAATTTTGCAACTTCTTGCTTTATGATGATACTTTGGTAAAATTGCAAAGAATCAATTTTTAGAGTTGACTATGCCTTGGGGTAGTAGAGAGCATAGTCCTAGCACTTAGAAAAATTTGCAAAAAGTGACCTCGTGTTGACACTTAGAAAAATTTGTAGTCAAGATGCAGTAGCCCAAATTCGGTCATGTTTCATTGGCCTCTCTTTGTTGACATTTAGAGGAGTGGCCTAATAGATGTTAATAAATAATGACAAAACACCACAACAAGCTTAGCACCAAAATCACTCTTCCATGTATGGTTGGATGTTGCTACACTGTGCTTAAGAGTGCTATGAATGGAAGTATGCTAGAAGTAATAGGTGTAGGTAATTTGCAAGGGATAAAAAGTGGAGATGAAGTGCAAATAGGATGTCATGATGCAAGATGCAGAGTTAGCACAACTGATGGTGACAATGGCACTAGGGTGGCTTGCCCCTGAAATGTTGACCTCTCTTAGAGTGCTCATGAGAGAGTCAATGTGGATTTAGTGCTAGATTGGTTGCAAAATTGCAACTCTACTAATATGCTTGTAGGATAAGCTTTTTTTCCTTTGCCCTATTTTTTTTGTTTTTTCTTTTTTGCTATGAGGTGAACCTTCTTTAGGTTCTACACATTGCTTAATGCTAACTGTGGGATGCTTACCATTAATTAAACTATGAGCCACCAGATGGACCTTTCTTTGATGCTTGCCAAACCATGTCACATCTGTAGGATAGATTTTTCCTCCCCAAGATAACTTTTGTTACATCTGCCTAGGCTTTGACTAGCCAA
Source organism: Gnetum montanum (assembly GCA_015680685.1). Taxonomy (NCBI): domain Eukaryota; kingdom Viridiplantae; phylum Streptophyta; class Gnetopsida; order Gnetales; family Gnetaceae; genus Gnetum; species Gnetum montanum. The sequence continues at coordinate 340,551 of MNCI01003240.1, forward strand.
CAGAGGCTTCCCATTGGACAATTGATGTTATGTCCACCTTGGGTTCTATAGTTTGGCTTATAGAGGATGTCATGTGGTTACAACACATATGTGTTAGAGGGGTTTGTAGTTTTGACTATACGAGGGAATGCAAGAGTATCAAGACATAGGGATGGATGTAGGTAGGCCATAACAGGGTAGTAGGGATGTGCATTCTTGAGGGGCTTAGCTAGTCCAATCATGCACACTGAAGCAATGTGCTAACTTACTGCTACAATGAGATGTACCTTTGCATGACTGCCTTTGGGCTTTGTCCTACAAACACAACTCTAAGAAGATAAGAAGACCACAAAACACATAATGAAAATAAAATTTCAAGGGAAATGATGTCACAAGTGCTCCAAAGGCTGAAGCGATGGCAAATGTTTGAAAGACTAGCAAAATGCTTAGTGACGATAATGTTGAAAATGCTATGTGTGACTAATGACAAACCCAGTTTAAGATCTTGGTAGATTTTGATGTGCTAGTTTATAGTCATAGAAAATTTTTCTACTAGTTTAGTATCATAGTGGATGATTTGTGCTAGTTTATAATCATAGTAGATTGCTATGCCAGTTTAGCATTGTAGTAGACAATCTATTATGCAAGTTTAACATTGTAACCTAAGGACGAGCTGTGCCAGTTTAGCGTCATGGTGTATGAGAGGTTTGTGCGCTAGTTTAACATCATAGTAAATGATTGCTATACTAGTTTAACATCATAGTGGATAAATGCTTACCTTATGAATTAACATGCGACACTACATGTTAGGTGTAGTATAGCTTTAGGTACAAATGGTTTATTAGATTGGCAAACTCATTGTTTTCTTGATTAGTAAGCTTAAATTCTCTATTGTCGTAGGCCTTAGTAACCAATAAAGGCCCTTCCCAATTGGTTGAGAATTTGTCCATGAATTCATGAATGGCCTTGAGGACTAGGCTACCTTTCTTGATCAGGCATTAATGCTAGTTGTAATGGTGTTTTTTTCATTACTTTTCTTGATACCATTTAATACAATCCAGTGTTTGCATGCACTCATCCTCTATTGAGTCAAGGTTTATGATTCTCAACTTTTTGTTCTCACCTTCATCAATGAAGTTTGAGAGGATCACCTAGAGTGAAGGAACTTGCTATTCAAGGTGGAAAGTTACTTCAAACCTATAAATAGGACTATAAGTGGTCTTACCTATTGCTATTTAGCATGTTGTGCAGTAGGCCTAAAGTGTGTAGACTAGTTGCTCGTGCAATCATCATTTGTTATTTCTTAGCATATTCTTGAGAATATTGATGATGAATTTGTTAGTGACCTTCTATTGGCCATTCACTTGAGGGTAGTATGGTGATGAAAAGGAATTTTTGATGCCAAATTACTTACAAAAGGCTTTAGTTTCTACACTACTAAATTGTGGCTCGTTGTTTGTTATGATGATCATGAATAAGCCAAAATAGGTTACTATGTTATAAAGCACAAATTTGCAAACTTGTTGCAATGTTTTCTTCCTAAGTGGAATAGCCCTAGTCTACTTGGTAAAATACTTAGTTGTGATTATTATGAAGCTATGCCCTATAGAGGATTTAGGCATTATAGATCTAATGATGTCCAAGATCCAACATTGGAACAACCATGTGATCTACATTATGTGCAATTTAGTCAATGGCACATGAATTAAGTCACCATGCCATTGACATAGATCACATTTTTTGACCTTCAAGATGTAATTGCACTCCATGTAAGGCCAATAACAGCCTAACCATCTAACTTTTGTTGCCATGGCCCTAGGTGCTATGTGACATTCACACAGTTCCTCATGGACTTGTTCAAAAATTGTTTGCACTTCGTTGTTGCTTATGTAGGTTAGCAGTATGCCATTATAGGGCCTATCACATAATGTGTTATCATCCACGATGATGTACTATTATGAACATTTATGCACTGTGTCTTTTTGGGTAGCAGTTAAATGTTTTAGAGGCTCACCCTATAGAAGGTACACCTTGAAGTCATCACACCACTCTCCTACGTGGGTTGTGCTTACTGTGACTACGGATGCAATGTCAGTGATTTGCATGATAGGCATAGTGAAATCCACCACCAAGGTGGGAAATTCGTGGAACATGTCAGGGCGATGCTTAGGGCTAATTTTTCTAGTGCATTGGCTATGGAATTTTTATTTTAGGGAATGTGTTGGACATCTACTATTATAATGTGTTGAAGCAAGTGCTTTGCCAAGTCATAGTAAGGTTGTAAATGTTGAACCTTATAGATGTAAAACTCTATCACCTAGTTGACTACTAATTGTGAGTTGCCTCAAATTGCTAGCTGTTAGATCCCTAGGTCATGTGCTACAGGGATACCTTGAAGGAGACCTTCGTACTTTACCAAGTTATTAGTACAAGGAAATGCAAAATAATATGCGAAGGATTAGATCTCCCTAGAGGGAAATGTGACAATGACAAGGGCACCACCCCCTCAGGAGGTTGAAGCTCCATCGAAATGCAAGAGTGCCTCATAATTATCAGGCAATTTACTAACACTGTTAACATGCTCATCTAGGAATGCCAAGTCTATAGTTGCTTGATCATTTATGGGTAAATCTATGAGTTGTGCAGCTATAACTTGACTTTGGTCGAGGCTTGTAAAAAATAGTGTAGGTCAAACTCTGCTATTATTGCTTTCCATCATGCAATATGACTACTCTCATAGATGTTCGCTATGATTGCTCAAAGTACAGTATTTTTGTAAATGATATTGACTTAAACTGCAAAAAGGTAATGCCTCCACTTCTTGAGTGAGAAGACTAAGGTGATGTAGTGCTTTTTTACATCATTGTATTTTGCTTCATGGGCTACTAATGCATGGCTCAAGTAGTAAGTTAGGACCTCTGTGGCATTATCTCACTTTTGGAAAGTAGAGAAGTGATGGATGTGTCAAAAGTAGCAAGGTAGATTTAAAAAGGTTTATCTCCTTGCAAAGGGTGAACCATAGGAATTAAATTAGCTTTTTCTTAAGGTTGTTAAATTCTTGTTCTCATTGATATGTCCACTCAAAGTGGACTCTTTTCTTGAGCAAATATTTCATTGGTTATAACTTGTTGGTTAGTCATGCGATGAACCTACATATAAATTGTAGTCTACCTTGCAACCCTTGTAGCTCCTTGAGGATGGCTGGGGATGCTAAGTTGGTTATGGCCTTAACCTTGTTGGGGTCTGTGCATATTCCTTCTTTGGAGACTAAAAAATTAAGCATCTATTCCATTCTGACATTAAAAACACACTCCTTAGGGTTCAACCTAAGATTTTGTTTCAGAAAACATTTAAGCACTACATCTAGATCATTTACATGATTGTTAGCTGCTTTGGAGTTAGCGATAATGTCATCGATGTAGTTATTGAGCAATATTAACATGTAATTGCTAATGATGTATATGATTGCACATTGATGCATTGGCCTTGCATTCTTGAGTTCAAAGGGCATCATGATATAGCAAAACATACCCTAGGGAGACATGAAGGTTATGTTGAGTTGGTGCTTAAGGTTGATTCTAATTTGGTTGTAGCCCAAGAACCCATCCATGAAGGATAATAAGGCATGTCCAGCCACGGTATCGCTTAGTTGATCGATCTAGGCAATAGGAAGTCATCTTTAATGGTTTCCTTGTTTAGGTCTCAAAAGTCTATGAAAATGCATATACTTCCATTTTTCTTGGGCACAACTATGATGTTGGAGACCTAGTTTGCATAGTCAATGACTCAAATGAAAATAGCTTTGTAAAGCTTGGTAATTTCATTATGAATGACCAAATCCACCTCAAGTCTAACCTTGCACACCTTCTATTTTACTAGTTTAATGTAGGGATTGAGAATGATATTGTGTTTGACTAGCCAAGGATCTAGGCCTAGCATGTCCTTATATGAGCATGTGAATGTCTTAATGTTGTTGTTTAGCATCTTAGCAATGTCTTGGGCATGCTAGAGATCTAACAAGGAGCTTAGTTTTAGTGTTTTTGCCTTGCCATTGGGGGTTGTTATAGGAATCTCAATGAAGGGATCCTCTATGACATCCCCCGACTCTAGATCAAGAGCCTTAAATAGATAGTTAGGCCAATCTAGTGCTGCCTCTATGGATGCTATGTATTTGGCATAGGTTGTAGACTTAAGGTCTAGGCAATGTGGGGTCAATTCATTGCTTTGTATTACCATGAGGCACAGTGAGGACCAAAGGTGAGAGAAGCTACTCATGCATGGCCATGTCATGTTCCTACAAAATGAACTGGAAAAAAATTAAGTAGCACTTGTCTTAACCAAGTTAAGATGCAAAAATGAATAAAAAGTAATGTGATGAAAATTTTTCTAAGTATGCATAAAGGCTATATAGAGAGATAAGCATGTGTGTGCTAGTTTTAGGCCTTGGTAGGTCACGCATGCCAGTTTTAGGTCTTATCAGACTATAGTCATGTTAGATGTGCCATTTTTGGGAAGGCTAGCCATGCTTTAGAAGTAGCATTGGCTCAAGCATTCACTACATGACGAAAAATTGAAAATTTTGGCTAAGTGTAAGTGACTACGCTCTCACCCAAAAGTTGAAAATTTTGACTAAGTGTAGACCATAGTCCCAAGTTGGTGGGTCATTAAATGACCCAAAGAGTATATATAGGTGCATTTTTCTCTAGGTAAGTTATCATTTTCAAGTTTTCAAATGCAAAGTTCAAAGCATATTCTTGCTATTGTTATTGTGTGCTACCAATGGAGAGTGTAGTTGAAGCAAGATGATGAGTTGAAGTGGATGCTTGCACCTAGGACTGGCAAACATGGATGATCAAGAATGAGCACTTGGCCACCTATGACACATGCATGTGGAGGAGAGGAGGTTGTTGGTGTCTGCCAAGTATCCCGACTACACTCTCCCCTTACTTTGTTTCTTCAGTATGTTTGTTCTTGTCTTTATGAGGGTTTGGAGCATAGGCTTTGTGGTGTGCCCTACCATGGCAGGGACACCACTGCTACTTGTTGTTTTAGCACAATGTAGTGATGGCAAGGAGGGTTTGCATAGTTGTAGAGGATTTTGGTCACCTTTTTCTAGAAAATTTTGAATGGGATTCTATTGAGGTTTTAAAGGCACAACCACAACCACTGCCAATGGAACTGCAAGACGGGATGAAAGCTTGTCACAAGGGGCAGGGGGTGCATTGGCCAAGGGGCAACCTACATGGATTAGGATTTTGGTAGTAACTAGGGGTTGCCCATTATGAGGTAAAGGGTGCAGTGGGCTTTGCCAAAAAAGGTTTTTTTCTTGATTTTTGGATTGCGAAATTGGGCAAAGTTTAGGCACACCGCTAAGGCCATGGGCTGACTACAACTCACAGCATGGTGGTAAGGACTACAGGGGTGATTGTGCCCTATAGTGTAGTTGTAGGTGTAGCAAGGATGCTTGGTGACAATGCATTTTCTATTTTTTTTCTTTTAAAAATTTTTTGTGTGAGGTTTGGGGCAACAATGACGAAGGAGGGGGAGAGGGCACTCAACACCAAGGTGAGTTTTTGTATTTTGTCTTTTTGTTTTAGAGAATTTTTTAAGTGGTAGCAATGGGGTAGGATGTATCAAGGCATGATAGACATGATGCATGACACCAAAGTAGGGTGTGGCATGCAGGGCATAGTGGGATGGGTCGCGCTACACTACGATAGGGGCATGATGCATAGAGCATGGTTGGGAAGTATGCAGAGAGCATTGGGGCGATGGCCAATACTTTGCTTCCTACTACTGTAGCCAAGACTACACTTCCCACACCTTGGAGGCTTAGTTGATGCCAATTTTTTGACAAAATGATAGCCCCAAAAGTTAGTTTTTAGGGACTACACTCTATAGAGAGCATGGTTAGGAGTTAGAAAAATTTGTACTTCTAGACTATGCTCTCCATGAAGGTATTCCAAAGTTTAAAAAATCTTGAAAATTTTGGACTACACTCACCATTGCAATAGTTTGAAGTTAGAAAAAAATTGGGATTTTTGGACTATGCTCTCCATAGAGGTAGTCCAAAGTTAGAAAAAATTTGCTAAAATTTTGCAAACTATGCATAATGTTAAACTTGCAAAATGTAATGATGCTATTCTTGAAAACTATAACAATGCTAAACCTATGGAAATATGCTAATGCTAAACCTATGAAACCAATGAAAAAAAATGCTAATCCTATGCAAATGTGCTATACCTTAGTGAATACAAAGTGTGTCAACTAAGTTGGCTAATGTCCTATACCTGTGGGGCCCCAAAGGGTATTTCCAAAATTAAAAAATTTTGTTAGTTTATGTTGTATTATTTTAATTTTGCTAATTGATTTTAATTATTTAATGCCAAATTTTGCATCTATGTGTGTATACTAACACTTCTCTTGTTGCCTATCGGTTGTAGGGTGCTTTTGAAACCTATCTTCATCATTGTGGAGCTTGTGGGTATCTTGTGCTACATGAGCAAGCCTGTTCCTAACATGCCTACATTAGATATGTGGGTGGCTGATTAGGTGGTGTGGTTCCAAATAGGGGCTCATGATTTCCTAGAGTACCTATTACAATAGTTTAATATGATCATGTGGTCACACTTAGGGGTGGAGGTTGCTAGCACTATCATTGAGATGTTACTGCCTAAGGCTAACCAGGACATCTTGAGGTTCATCTCAAATGAGCCTAATACTAGTGGTGATGGGGTAGGTGATTCAAGAAAAGGTCCTAGGAGCACTTAGTACATATCTAGAATATGGTGCATGAGAGGGTTCAATTGCTACAATAAGAGCAGGACCCTTTTTGTCATGCTACGAGTGCACACCTTGTTCCAGAATCCACCTGGAACTGTCTACTATGCTAGACGATAAGTACTTTTGTTTTCAAAACTTGTTTCTTGCTACTTGACCATGTCACATTGTTAATTGGTCATGCTTAATGCCAAGTTCAAAGTTGATAAGGAGGGCCTACATGATGAGTTTGATGCTCTAGCCTTGAGTCGTATTGCCTTGGTGGTGTTCTCTTCTAGCTTAAATTTTTGGGTAGTCATACTTGAGTAGGTGGGATTTGATTTGAAGGTCTATCCCACCTAATACTCGAGGGCATATGAGCAGTGTAGGATCCACGGCTAGTTGGATGAGGATTGGGCCACTAGTGTGATTAACACTAAGGAGATGCTTGCAGCGCTAACCCCATTTCACACCCCATTTGTGCCATGTATGCATCCAAGCCTTAGCTCATGTTCTTGCTCATGTATTCCTATTATTTTTCCTTTTTCATGATGCTAAAATTATTTTTCCTTCATTGTAGCAACAATTACTTCAAGCGAGGTGATGGTGGTCACCACAAGCCATACAAAGGCCACCCTTATCATGAAGTATGGCAATATGGAGGGTGCACAACACTAGCTATTCCATAAGGCCTTAGATGCACTAATATCTAGGCTCATGCATGAAAGGTTGATGGACCTATTTTTTTCCCTTAGTTCAAGAATCTCGATGGAAAAAATGATCACCATGATTGATTCTTTTAGCGGTGACGTCAAGCAGTTTGTCACTTGAGTGTGCAGTGTGACAGTGGTGCTTGACCTCAGCAAGGCATTTTCTTCCAACCTCTTTATCCTCCCCACTAATGGCCCAATGATTGTTGATAAGGACAACAAGTAGGTGGACCATAGAGAAGAGATCAAGAACTTTTTGGGAACCATCCAATCTCATAAGGACATACCAATTAAGGATGTGCTTGTGCCTGAGGTGGGGGAGCTCTACCCTCTCTTTCGTGCTTGTGCTTTTTTGAAGTTGCTCTCCAAAGGAAAGATCCTTGGGATGGAGTAGGCATAGATGATGAAAGGGGTACTATTGAAGTGCATGAGGTTCAACTAGGCTACATATATCACCATTGGCTTACATGCGAAGATTTCTAGGCTGCAATTTAACACGCAGGTGAGGTCCCATGTCCACTTGGCATTCTTTGCAAGGTACCTATGGAGGTTCATGGATCTCTTGGTCATGTGTGATTGTGGGCATTGGATGGTCTAGGACTATGAGTAGTTATCCAAACCATGGATCAAGCATCTATTTATGACCACATGGGCATAGGACCTCCCAGAGGAGATTGATGAGTCATTATTTGTAATGATTAAAGGTCCCATGTGGCAATCACATTACTTATAGGATAGCATAGGTGAGGGTCCTTCAGTTGGAATTGGGGACATGAACAAGGTAGACCACTATATTGTAGAGATGGTGGGATCATCTAAGGCAAATATTAAGAGGTCACATCTTGTAGAGAAGACTACCCTTGAGGTGGGAAAATTGAATGACAAGAAGATCTATATCAAGCTTCAAGGCTTGTGCATAGAGGTTGCATGTTAGTATGCATAACTTGTTAGATGCATTTTTTGTGTTAATGTATGTTTATATTTTTATTTTTTCATTTATGCTATGCTATTAACTAGTACTAATGTCCTATGCATATGTGTTGATTGTAGAGACTAGAGAGAAGACTACCAGAGCAATGATCAAGGTGGTAGCAGAAGAAGCACCTCCTCAAGCTTGGGAGGGGAAAGCTCATGGAGATGAGCTTCTTGAGGTAATAGATACCCTTCAACAATTGGAGGAGGGTTACTTCACCTTGATGGGGGTGATTTTGATTACCTATTTGATGGTGTGTGGCTAGATGAACCCCCTACACTCACGCCTGAGAGCTTGCTAGGTAAGTCATTTGTGTTTCCATCTATTATTGCATTTTTCTCTAGCATATTTTGTTGTTTAGTTATATGTTGTTTGCATCATTATTTTATAGCATTAGATGTTCCCTCTAGTGGTCACACCTCTACCTACCACATGGAGCCATGGGTAGACATGCCTAATAAATTTTCCTTCATGGAAGAAATCATTGAGGACATGTTGGACCATTTACAATAGGTGGATCTCGAGATTGGTATATTTGCTATGTTGCTTTGCTTTATGTTGTTTTATCAATTGGATGTTTAATTCTTAGCTAAGATTAATCACTTGTTGCATGCCAATAGGTTCTAAGCTATAGTGGGATTCAAGTAGGGTGGCAATGGTTGATGCTCTCCTTGACCTTCCTCTTGAGAATAATCAAGTGTCTCATCGCATGTACAAGACATCAAACAAGTGTGTTCTTTCCTATGTGAAGGCATTGTGGGTCTACAAGTGCTTGAATGAGCACCTGTGAAAATGCATGCATAAGCTTCAAGAGAGGATGACCAACTAGGATACAAAGATTATCAACCTTGAATCTAGATATGACTTTTTAGCAGCTAGGTGATAAGGAGATAGCACTTGGAAAACATCTAAGATAGAATATGCTGAATATTGGTCAACTCTTAGAGGCAGGAATAAGGCCACTTGGCAGGTGATAGAGTAACAGTTGTAGATGGACATACTCATCCAAAAGAATCAAGATTAGAAGAATTATAGCACTAAGGTATACTTGTGGGGCCAAACATAGAAGAACCACAAGCATTGATATAAGTGTGAGAACGAATCATACCTATGATGGTATATGATGGAGTTTATTGAATGCCACTACCTTGAGATGTTTCTTGAGGCAATCAATGAGAGGCAAACATATGAGTTGTTTTTGTGGCATACAATGGTGAGTGGCTCTACTAAGTGATAGATTGTCACCCCTTTAGGGAAGGCTTCTTCTGCTACCTTCTTGATGGATCCACCTACATGGACCACCATGGATAAAGGCAAGATCCTTGTGGGGATTAAATTTGATCAAGAGGACTAAATGCAACTTTTTGAGGCTGAGATCCTCTGATGCTTGGAGGATGATCTTGAAAATTTTCCTCTAGAAGACACTGATGTAGGATCCTCTTGGATTAGTTTTTATTTTTTTTTATGGTTTTTCATATTTTGGGTTAGCTTATGTATTATAGGTTTTCTTCCTAACTAATCATTTTATTGTAGTTGTTGTAGCAGGTACAAAGAGATGCTATGAGCCGCAATGACATGGTGTGAGAGGAAGAGCTGCCACCTCCACCTAGTGCCACCAATTGAGCACAACCTGATGTAGCCCTACTACTAGGAATTTTTGCTATTTTTTTTGTATTTTGCTACTCATTCTATGTACCACTATTCATAGGATATCTAATGCATGCATTTGCTACATGTGTAACGTGTAATGTGAAAAAATTTTATTATATTTTATGTTTTATTTGTTATGCATTTGCTATGGTTATCATACAATGAGTTAATATGTTAAGTCTACATGATGATGGTGTAACTAGGCCATTGCAAGCCCCATGCTATTTTAAGGCCAAAGTGGGAGGGCCAATGCTAGTTTAAGGCCATTTCTAGTCACAATAATAGTTTAAGGCCATTCTAGGCCTAGTAGTAATGTAAGGCCATTCTAGGCCATGCATTGCCAGTGTAGGGCCATAGCTGGCCACACGTTGCTAGTTTAAGGCCATAGCGAGCCATAGGGACAAAATTACAAGTAATAGTTTTAGGCCATTTCAGGACCAGTAGTAGTTTAAGACCATTCTAGGCTTAATATGTTGCTATCCCTTCTTTATGTAATTTTAGTTTTTATAAGTTTTATGTGTAGGCTAATAACTACTAAAGGGTAAATAGAATGAATGTGTAAACTAAGAAAAATACATAAACAAAGCATAACCTAAGAAAAGTGCATAAATAAAGTAAATAAATGTGTAAACAAAGTAGAACAATGTGTAACCTAAACAATCAAGCTAAATCCAAATGTGTAAACAAATGTAATGTAAGCAAAAAAAGGTGAAATGCATGGTGTGAAGAAGTGAAGGGTAGGTAGGCACCTAATGTGTTTCGAGCTAAGGGGATGCCTTAGTCATGAAGTTGTTTCCTAATTTGTTTTGGATTAGGGGGCATGTGGGGCCTAGACTATACTATGTGATAGAATCCTTGACCTTCACTTATGATGTTGAAGGGAAACTCAACCCATAGAGCATCCTCTAGGAGGTCATCAACTTCATTTGCTTATTCAGGTGGGTTTACCTCACACATTTCATCCTTATCCTTTACTATAGATGCATCATTAGGGAACTTGACCATTGACCCTCACTCTATGTCTATGTTGTTAATGGCTAGAGGGGCTACGTTGTCACTATGAGTAATAACCTCACTACCTTCATATGAAAGGTGGATTTCTTGATGGATTGGAGAGGAAATGGTCTATAATTTGGCCAACCAAGGCCCACCTAATATTAAGTTAAATCTTGGAATTTCAACTACAATGATGAATTCAACAATAGTGGGGAATTCTTACCCTACTACAAAGCTATTGTTATGATTCCCTTAATGATGATGTATGGTCTCTATTGGTCTGATCTAGTCAATGAGGCGTAGTTTGTCAATGATAGTATATTGGATGAAATTTTTTACCACACCATCATCAACATGCACCCTCCAAATTTTACATTACCTAACATGTATTATAATGAACATGAATATTATTATGACTTAACCATTCTTACGGTTGACCTTGATTGCCTTATCATGAAATGCTAGGGGTGTGGAGCTTAATTCCCATGGTGTAGGAGGAAATATAACAACATGGATGGAATGTCCTTTGTGATAGGAATAAAGGTCAATAGCTAGACTAGCACTTCACCATGGGTAGATGAGGTCATAATTAAGTCTTACAGGCTCAACATTTTGTTCTTCTACTTTAGCACTTACTTAACCTAGGCTAATGCATCTAGAACATCCTTACCATTGTCTACTAATATGTTGGCCTTGACCTCCTCCATGTAGCCTAAGATATAAATCTCTCATAAAGGGGACTTAGGCTTGGCTTTCCTAGCCTATTTAGAGGCCTTAGTGCTTGGTTACGGCTTGTTGGTGGTGGCATTTTTAGTTACTTCAGACATAGGAACTATGGATAGGGATACTAACTTTGGTGGACCTAGTACCTTTTTCTCTTGATGTTGTCATATCATCCTATTAGCTAGATTCTTGTTAGGCCTCCCAGGTTGCCACCCAGATGGTTTATTAGTGTTTTTGGCAAGATTGTCTCTTGGGTGGGAAGGAACTGAGGTGTTAGGTGAGGGGTCAACATGTTGTGTCATCCTAATGACAAAGGGCAAATGAAATATTACTGTCATGACAAGCTATGAAACCTTGACCATGAAGGGTGTTGTGGGTGCCTAAGATGACACTCTAATGATTAAAGCGAGCCTTAAACTCATGGAGGCCAAGGGGGCCCCTATGTTGCTAGAGGACATATGAACCAAAAATGGCTGCTACATCAGTTCTGGGTTGTCATCACTGTTGATGGCCTTAATGATGTAACCTACATCATCTATATTTAGAGGATCCTTGTATACCCTCATGGATTAGTTTTGAGGCCTCACTGGTTTGGTAGCATCGAGCACCAACTCACCTATGTCAATCATTTGTTGTAGGTCATCCTTCAAGGCCATGAAAAAGTTAGTGTTGTGCCTAGGAAATTGGTGGTAGTGATAAAACATATGTAGCCTAAAGTATTTTAGTATTGGAGGCTCATTCAAGGTCACTGATGTGGGGTTCCTTAGGAGCTCGTAGTATCTATCATGTCTTTTGCAAGTGTCCTCAGACATATGCTTGTACTGGATACGTCCAACCTTTAGCAATTGGTCCAACATTTCCTAAGGTTTAAGGGGTAGTGGAATATACTTTAAGTGGTTCTTGCACTCAAATTTGGTCCTCAAAGTGGGTTGCACTATGGCCCTTAATGCCATGGGCTAGTTAGTTGTTGTGCTAGAGTTGACAATTTTGTTATTGGCAAGGGCCTTGGGTGGCCTAGTTGTTGGCTTTGGATTACCCATTTCGGCCTTGTTGGCCATAGTTTCCATGGTTGTAGTTTACTCTACCTTGTCCTTGTTTTTTTTGGTATGTAAGTTTTTATACATTGTGTAGACCAGGTCCTTGCTAGCTTCCGCCACATCTTATATGCTTTTAGTTTGGGCAAAGGCTTGGCTCAGGGATTGCAAGGCTAGGTAGTTTAGTTTTGGCTTGATAAAGTCATTAACTACATCCTTGAAGATGGAAAAAAGATGTGTATCTACTATAGACTTGTGGATTTCATTTATTAAGGTGCTTCAGTGTTGGATAAATTTCTACATGGTCTTTAGATGGTGCTACTTGATTTGCATAAGCTAGTCAAGGGTAGTTTCAAGCTTCAAGTTGTACTTGAAGTGCATGATGAACTAACTCAATAGATCTTACAAAGAGGAGATAGAGGAACTAGGTAACTCTTGGTACTAGTCTAGTGCCTTACTAGTCAATGATATGGTGAAAACACATATGATGGTGTGTGGCCATGTCTTCAGTAATAGGCACTCAAACTAGGTTATGAAGTGGGCATTGAGGTTCCTTTCACCATTGTACTTGGTGAATTAGGGTGGCAAGATCCTAATTGACAAAGTCAATGGTGGAATAGTAGGATTTATCAGGTCATCCTAGTAAAAGTCCACTACATGAACTATTTTGGTGGAGGCAGCCTTGAACCACTTAACATCTTCTGTTAGGGTTTGAATTAGTTGGAATGCTTGATATAGGTTGTGGGATTCTATAGTGGGATGCACTGGTTGTGCTACCTACTATGCTGGTTGCATGGTAGATGACCTAGCTATAAGTTGTGGGATCATGTGATACACTTACTACGTTGGTTGTGTTGTGGGCATAGTGACTAGGGCTAGCCATGTGTGCATGGGTTGGACCACTACTAAGGATGCCGATGAGATAGGTAGGGCATAAGATGACTGAGTCATTTGGAACTGGGAGGCATGCATTGTGTGAACATAAGGCTAGGAAAGCATGATGGTTATTGATAAAGATGGCTAGGTGGTTTTTGAAAATTCCACAAAGGATAAGTTAACATGAGGTAGCACATCTTGATAGGTATGTTGCATTTGGTGTGTTGCTACAATAGGCATTGACCTAGAAGGTGATGTCGAGGCTATAACTATCTCAAGGAAGATAGGTGGATGGGATTTTTGGAGGGCCAGACTAGGGGTTATCCACTAGAAGGAGGTGTGAAAGGAATCCTCATACTTAGAATGAGCTTCAAACTCATCCTCTACCCCATGTAAGTGTTCCTCATAGTCAGTTCCTACTTTACACTTGTTTGGATAAGTTGAGCTAGGATACACCGGTAGGGTTCAGTAAGTGGGATGAAGTAAACGGAGGAGGGGACGTACTATCATTTTTTTTAGTGGAATAGCTTGTAGCCGCTTTTGGCTTCCATATCTAGGTGGTCTATGAATAGATCTACCTGAACCTTTGCACATATGAAGTTATATTACTCATCATTTAGTGTAGTATACTCAAGATCTTGGCCACACAACTTGAGGGATTTTCTTGGCTCTACCATGATAGGATTGGCAGGGTGGCCAATCTTGTTTTCTCATTTAGTAGGCAAGATAGTGAGTGTTCTTAGGACTGATGCCCAAGGTTGTTTAGAATTCATAGTGCTGATTAAAAGTTATGAAAAAAAATGGCTAAGTCTAGAAATTGTAGAAAAATGGCTAAGTCTATAAACTATAGAAAAAATGACTAACTCTAGAGAAAATGGCTAAGTATAAAGATTGTAAAAAAATGGCTAAGTTTAGAGACTATGCTCTCTACACTAAGAGCTAACTACTCTCTCTATGAAGAGCTTAGAATTTAGCTAAGTGTAGGAATGAATTCTTTGGGGTTGCTATGTAGGATTCTAGGGGAACCAATGATAGGGTCTAGTGTATGCCAATAGGTTGGTAGATAACACTTGCACTAGCCTAAGATCCAACTACTACTGCATGTGGCAAGTCCATAGGGATGTTGGATGTATCCTAGCTCAAGCTAACAATGTACTGACCTAAACCATTAATGTAAGGCTGGAAGGGAAAACAAATATCAAAAGATAGTTGGATAGACACAACTAACATTGCCTTCACTTGAGGGCAAGCTGGAAAAAGAAACAAAGGTAGAGTGCCTTGGATGGTCTACATGCAAATCAACTAAGGACTTCCCCGAGCATAAACTATGGCCTGCACTAGGGTTATCATAACTAATGTTTGAAACATAAACAATGCACATGAAATGTAAATAGAAATGTAAAACTGGTATTGCAAAATAAAACGTAAACTGAATGTAAAATAGAGTAAATAATATAATGGCTAGCAAAATGAACTATATTGTATTGCTTAGAAAAGATGTGTAGTAGGCAAAGCGTAGCTACATGTATGGATGATAGGTCAAGGGACAAGCCCCGGGGTGATGTGATGTGTTTCAAAAGTGCTTGGATGCTAGGAGTCAAGTGTGCCTGAGCACCCAAGGATTGCTAGTCTGAGTTTCCTAAGCCATCAACTTTCAAAATTGCCAACCCCATTTATGTGAATTGATAGGGTATTTATAGGGTTTGGCTAGGTTCAATCATGGAATTCATGGATGAAATCAATGACTGAGAGATGAGAGAAAAACGGATCATGTGACATGTGTCCCATGGACAACAGTATGTGAGTTGGACATGCACAGGAAAGCTACGTTCTTGACCAGGTGCATTGTATCTTACAACGTGTGTTAACCTAGTCAAGCTAGCTTACACTCATGAAAGCACATACAATTTAGAGTGTAAGAGCCTAACAAGCTTACAAATGAAAATTTACAATGAAATGATAATGTAAAACAAGAGAAATTAACTTTGGCTCGCTTGAAACTTTTGGATCTCTGAAATGGCTATTGCAAGATGTCGATTTAAGTGATTTTGTGGCTATTTGAAGCATTTTTTCCTAATCAAGTCTTCCAACATGAGTTGATTTTTGTTTGGCATGTCCTCAGCGTGCTCATGCTACACTCACGCTATACTCATGCTGCCAGTGTGACCTCAGCATGAGTGAGGTAGAATGATGGATTTTCCACCAAATTTTAATTTTTGAAGCTTGATTCTTGAAGTGTGAGAATTTCTTGACTATGATTAACCTTGAGAATGATTTGAAAATTATAAATTGAGCCTAATATAACTTTTTTTAAACCACTTTTGGGTGGCTCACGTTGGACTCACACTACTAGCGTGAGTGCAGCATGACCATAGCATGAGCTACAAAAACCTGCAATTTTTGGACTTGAAATCTAGAATTCTAGAGGCTGAAGTTTGAAGTTGTCAATAGTGAACCTTGAGGATGACTTGCACTTTGGAAATCAAGTCATTTTGACTGAATTTTGGGATCTAAAATTTACTCACGCTGCACTCACGCTACCAGTGTGACCTCAGCGTGGGTAAGGAAATTTGCATCTTTTGATGCTAAAATTTGAATCCCTAAATTCTAAAGGTTGGAGTTGACATCAGTGGCCCTTGAGGATGGATTGAACCATTAGATTGGGCCATCCTTGACTTGATTTTGAAGCTATTGGAGTTACTCATGCTGAGGGAAACCTAGCTCGACAACATGACCAAGTTGGCTCAAGCAAGCTGGGCGTGAGTTCCATGCCTTAGTCAAATTTTTTCTTCCAAAAGCTATAAGGTCTCTAGGCTATTCTTGTTTCAAATTTCTAGGCCAAAATTATAGGTGTTTCATTGGTTTTTCTTTGTTGATTTCTGGAGAAATCCACCCAAGAGGCATCAACAAAGAAGTGCAAAACACCATGAACAACCAAGTACCAAGCATTAACCATTGGCCCTTGGCTGGACGTCATCGCACCGTGTTCAAAAGTACATGGGATTAAGGGAATGTAGTTTGAGATGCATGAGGATAGTTTGTAACCAGGGGAATCTAGGAGTTGATCAAGGGTTATAATTTCTACTAGGATTGTGGAGAGGAAATGCTCTCACAAGAACAAGCTATATCTTTGATCCTTGTCAATAGACAGTGTTCAGTAGACTCGAAGCCAAGACATAGGAGGTGCATTCTTTGGAGAAACAAGACTCTTATAGAGTGTTTACGGGGCCCGTTGTAAATAGCTGAAGCCATGTGATGATGTGCGACATGATCTCTTTGAGATACAAGTGTAACTATTTTCCAAGATAATTGCCTTCTCACTTGGGGCTTGTATGAGAATAGCCAATAGTCTTTGGTTTATGGTGTCAACGGGGTCATGAAGACCTTTTCTGTGCATTTTTCTCTTTGACCTTTTTATTCCTTTTCTTTTTTTTTTTGTTTCTTCTTTTCTTTTGTTTTTATTTTTATTTTTGTTTCTCGGTCTTTTTGAAAGAGCTTTCTTTTTGTGCTGTGCTTGTGTTCGAGCTCTTGCAGTTTGTGTCATGCATCATATACTCTGTTTTGCGTTGCAACTACTTAGAGAGTCAGAGCATGAAATAGTGTATCAAGGGCTTTGAGGTGAGTAGGATACAATGAATCTAGGGAATGTAATTGAATAGGATAAGGGGGCATGATGGGGAAATAGGGGATATATCAGGAATCGGAAATGTACTTATGAATGGATTGATTAACCTAGTTGCGTGTGTCAGGAAGAATGTGATACCTTGTCATCATGATGAAGTGCATCTATGCACGAACGCCTCAGGCATGTCATCCTACAAACACAACTTCAAGAAGACAAGAAAAACACAAATTAAAGAGTTAACTAAGCACTTTTAAATAAAGATATGGAGCCATTGCGTGCAATTTTCAAATTAGATAGAATCATGAAGAACACCAACCTCATTAAAATCCATAAGAAAAATTATGTTGCAATTTTTGGTGGAACATGTACAACCAATTGTAGCAACACATCTTTTCAAGTTTTTCCTAGTCATTGATGATGTTACCGATTTATAGTGTTAGCGGACTATTGTGGGTTAGTTTCACATCATACCCCATTAGATGGTGCCAGTTTAGTGTCGTAGTGGATGGTGCGTTGCTAGTTTATAGTCATAGCAGACTGTGAAGAGGAAAACCAATTTATAGTCTTAGTGGACTCTAGATGCTAGTTGCACGTCATGGTGGACAGATGTGGTAGTTTAGGGTCATACCAGATAGAGCTCTGTGGTGTTGGTTTATTGTCATGACTCGAGGACATTCTGTGGTATCAATTTTAAGTCATGATGCTGGGACTATTCTATGGTATCAGTTTTAAGTCATGATGCCAGGACTATTTTGTGGTATCAATTTTAAGTCATGATACCAGGAATGTTCTGTGGGATTAGTTTTAAGTCATGATGCCAGGACTGTTACGTACCTTAGTTTATTAGACATAGTACTGTTTTAGGTACAAGCGATTCATGGGATTAGCAAAGTTGTTCCCATCCATGTCAGCAAGTTTACATGCTCCATTATTGTATGGCTTGGTGACTAAGTAAGGCCCTTCCTAGTAGGCTGAGAATTTTTCTGGATGTTCATGGGCAGCTATAAGTACTAAGTCTCCTTCTTTGATGGGGTACTTGTGTAGATCGTGTTTGTGTCGTTGCCACTGTTGTTTCTGGTATCACTTGATTTGATCAAGCATTCGCACACGTTCTTCCTCCACCGAGTCAAGGTCAGCAATGCATAGTTTATTGTTCTAACTTTCATCGAGGAGGCCTGAGAGAGCTATCTGCAATGAGGGAACCTGTAATTATAAAGGTAAAACAACTTCAAATCCGTACACAAGACTATATGGAGTTTTACCTATAGATGTTCAATGTATCATTCTGTATGCCCACAATGCGTAGAATAATTGTTCATGCCATCATTTCTTGCTCCAATGTAGCATCTTTTTGAGCACCATGATGATATTTTTGTTTATAGCCTCTACTTGACCATTTTTCTATGGGTAGTAAGGTGATGAAAATGCATGTTTAATACCTAGGCTTTCATAGAAGCTTTTAGTATCTGCACTACTGAACTATGGCCCATTGTCAGTAACGATGGTCATCGGAATACCAAAATGAGTCACGATATTCTCTATTATGAAAGTGCAAATTTGTTTTAAAGTGGTCTTTCTAAGGGGAATATCTTCCACCCATTTTGTAAAGTATTCAATTGTAGTGATAATAAAGCTATGTCCTGCAGAGGATGATAAAGTTATTGGTCTAATTAAGTCTAATCCCCATTTTTGAAATGGCCACATGATTTGTGTTGTATGAAATTCATTAGGTGGAATGTGTATTAGGTTACCATGCTTTTGGAAAATTTCACATGTCCTAACCTTGGAGAAGCAATCGTACTCCATGTGTGGCTAGTAGTAGCCTAAGTGACTAATCTTTGTTGCCATTGCTTTGGGTGCAATCTGCCCTTCACAAAGTCCTTCATGGACTTGTTCTACAATTGTTTGACCATAGATGCTACTAACACACATCAACAAAATGCCTTCATATGATTTGCGACACAAGGTGTCTCTTATTAATGCATATTGCCGAGAGAATTTTCGCACGGCGTCCTTTTGTGCATTTGTCAAATGTTGTGGACATTTGCCTCATAGAAGGTACTCTTTTATGTCATCGTACCATTCTATTACGTGTGTTTTGCTAATGGATGTTATAATAATTTCATCAAGAGTGTTAAGTATGGGTTCGGCACACCTTGTTATAGAGCTAGGCAACGCATGGAACATTTCAGGTGTCATGTTTAAGGTTAGTGTAGCAAGTGCATCGGCAATGGTATTTTTGGCTCTAGGGACATGCTGTATATCCACTTCTACAAGTTTCCTTAGCAGATATTTGGTTAGATCACAATGGGATTGCAAATGGAGAGCTTTGCATGCATAAATGTCAGTGACTTGATTGATGACTAACTGTGAATCACCTCAAACTATAAGACGTGAGATTCTTGAAGTCAATGCTGCTTAAAGACCTTTGAGAAGACCTTCATATTTTGCCATGTTCTTGGTACAAGGAAAGGTCAATTGGTAGGTGAAGGGTTGGATTTCTCTAGAGGGGTATGTTAAAATGGTTGCAGCACTTCCTCCTTAGGAGGTTGAAGCTCCATTGAAGTAGAGGATTGCCTCGTAGTTGTCGGGTACCGTGTCTATACTATTAACAATCTCATCAAGGAACTTAGGGTTAACTATTGCCTGATCATGTGTTGGCAAGATAGCTAATTATGTGACTATTGCTTGACCTTTTGTGGAAGATTGAGCAACATAGTATAGGTCAAACTTTGCAATCCTCGCCATCCACCTAGCTATCCTACTCAACTCGTAGATGTTGTTAGTGATGGCACAGAGTACATTATCCTTAAAAATGATGTTAACTTGATTGCAGAAGAGATAATGCCACCATTTCTTCAAGGGAAAAACAAGGGCAAGGCATGATTTCTCTACGTCATTGTACCATTTTTCATAGGCAATTAAAGCATAACTTAGGTAATATACCAAGATTTTGACTCCATCTTGATGTTTTTGACATAACATCGATGTGATGGAAGAATTAGAAGTTGCAAGGTAGATGTAAACGGGTTTATTGCCTTGTGGGGGATAAATAGTTGGTAGTTGAACTAGCTCTTGTTTTATGTTCTCAAATTCTTCTTGACATTGTTGGGTCCATTGGAAATGCATTTTTTTTCATAATAGGTGTTGCATAGGTCTCAACTTATCTGTCAACTTTTTGATAAAGCGTCTAATGAATTATAGCCTACCTTGAAGGCCACATAGTTCGATAAGATTCTTTGGCAGTTGCATATTAGTTATTTCCTTAACCTTATTAGGGTCTACCCATATTTCTATTTTAGAGACTACGAAACTAAGCATTTTTCTCATTTTGACACCAAATACACATTTCTTTGGATTGAGTCTAAGGTCATATTTGAGATAGCGTTTAATCACTAGGTCTATATCTTTTGCATGTTGTTTAGTTGTTTTAGATTTAATCACAATATCATCAACGTAATCATTGAGTAGGTTAAGCATGTAATCACTAAATATATATGCCATGGCTCGTTGATATGTGGCTGTTGCATTATTTAGACCAAATGGCATCATAGTATAATAGAATGTACCCCAAGGTGTCATGAAAGTTGTTCAGAGTTGATGTTCCAAATTGATTCTTATTTGGTTGTATCCTGAAAATCCATCCATAAAGGATAATAGTGCATGCCTAGTAGTTGTGTCAATAAGTTGATCGATGCTAGGTAATAGGAAATCATCCTTTATAGTGGCTGTGTTGAGATCACGGAAGTCGATGCATATGTGTATACTACCATTCTTCTTAGGGACTACAACAATGTTTGATACCTAATCGGAATAGTCAATGGCCTAGATGAAGCTGACTTGGTAGATCTTTGTGATTTTAGCATGGACTACTAATGCCACCTCGGGTCTAACCTTACGTGCCTTTTGTTTTACTAGTTTAATTTTTTCATCGAGAATAATGTTGTGTTGGACGATTTAGGGGTCTAACCCTAGCATGTCGATATATGACCATGCAAATATTTTTATGTTGTCTTTTAGTACTTCAGTGATGTCACCTACAAGTTTCAAGTCTAGTAGGGAACTTAATTTCAATGTCCTAGCTTCGCCATTGACTGTAGTAATGGGGATTTCAACTAGAGGATCTTCAATGATATTATTAGCTTCTAGATCTAGAGTCTTAGTCACGTTTTTAGGCTAGTCTAACATTTCTTGAGTGGAGGCTATTAAATTAGTATAGGTGGATGGGTCTAAATCCAAAGATTTTGGGTTGATTTCTCTTTTTACCTTTCCATATGGTCCACTGAGAGACAATGTTGAAAGGATATTCTTGATGGTCATGTGCTTGCTCCTGCCAATTTAAAATGGGAGTGAAATAAGAGACACCCTATTGGTGAAAGCATTACTAAATGTAAATGAACATAGGGTGATCAAACTATGTACTAATAAAATTGGGAGACGCAGCAGTAGTCATGGAAGTTTTAGGCTGTATCGGGCTAGATGGCAGTTTTAGGCCATACCGGGTAGGTAATATTCATGTTGACTTGTCATGAGTGTGCAAAGCATTTTTGATTTTTGAAAATTTGTGTGAACAATAAGGTTACGAGACTTTTGAATTTTATGAATTTTATGAAATGTCTAAATGTGTTGTATATATATATATATTTTGTTGGTTTTAACTTTTCATCCCTTCCTTTACATAATGATAATTTTTGGCCTCCTTTCCAAAGGATGAAATAATGAAGAATACTAGGCCAACATAAAATAAAGACGACATAAGTGAAAAAGAAAATTAGACATGATCAATTTAAATAAATAAATAAAAGAAAAGAAAATAAAATAGAATGTTTTGGGTTTAAAAAGGGTGTTTAAAAGTGAAGAAAGGGGATTTTGTTCTAGCGTGAGTTCTTGGACTGTAGCATGAGCTAGGACTGTAGTGTGACCTACAGCATTAGCATTAGCGTGAGCAAGGTGATGATGAAGGACAAGGATAGAGGAAAGCCAAGTTGGAACAAAAGGAAGAGGCAGGAAGATCTAACGTTTGTGGAGGAGAGTGAAGAACTTCTCTAGTGTATCCTCCAAGCCAAGATTCCAATGAGGAATGGGGCCTTGCATAGGTAGATTTGTTTTCTCTTGCTTTTCTCGGCATTTTTGTGGACAGCGTTACCTAGGGTAGAATTTCTATGGCTGTGATTTTGGGATTTTGGGGCTGCAATTTTCTTGATTTTTGTGGCGTTTGGCATGAGTGTGAGTGATTCTAGACGTGATTAGGAGCATGAGTGGAGTTACAGGGGGAAGGTTTTAGTTTTTTTGACAGTGTGAGCTCTGCCATGGGTGGAGGATTTTCAACGTGAACACCAGGTCTTAGGCAAAGTGAGCACAGGCAAGGGTTCCAGGGCAAGGTAGCATGAGCTACATGTAAAGGTTTAGGGTAGGGCAGCGTGAGTTGCATGTAAGGGTAGTGTGAGATGGGTTTTCAGGCTTTTCTGGGCATCCTAGGCCATAAGGTTTTTTAGCTTCCTTGGGCCTCTGGGCTGCAAGGTTTTTTTCTAGCTTATTTCGGGTGTCCTGGGCTACAAGGTTTTTTTGGCTTATTTCGGGTGTCCTGGGCCATAGGGTTTCTCAACCTTCTTGGGCTTCAGGCTAGGAAATGGCCAGTGTGAATGTAGGTTGGGGAGGTTTCTACCGTCAATTTTTTATTTTTCTTGTGCCAATGCAAACACAAATTTCTTTGGGCAGCGTGAGTGGCAAGTTCCCAATGTGAGTGGCTAGACAAGCCCTAGTGTGAATGGCTAGACAAATGCCAGCGTGAATGGTTGGACAGGCCCTAGTGCGAGTGTGAGTTTGGCACATCAGTGTGAGTTAGGCTATGAAGGCCAATGTGAGCCCTCTAGCGTGACTTGTTTGGCCACAACGTGAGCTTGCTAGAAGGCCCAGCGTGAGTTTGCTAGGATACCCATTACCTGTGTGGATTTATTGTGAAATGGATTTCAATGTACCTAGTGAGCTTCAAATACACTAAATAGATATTTTTGTCCTTGTCTCATGGGGTGAAGCGGTGCATTTAAAGTATTTTTTATGTATTTTTTTGAATTTATGTGATTTTGACCTATTGTTAGCACTTAGATTCTTCACTTACCTAATGTTTTGGCTGTATGCAGGGGACCTAAATCTTCTCTTCTCGTAGTTTAGCCTATTGGCATACTTGCTTGGTTTGGCCCCTTTGGACTGGACACAGCTCCCTATGACCTGCACATTGGTCCCCATGTGATATGGTTATATCCCGATGTTAGTTAATTTTTGTCATTCACCCTACAAAATTTTAGTGTGGTTATATGGTCTCATCTAAGTGAACAATTGGCTCGTGATATCATTGAGACAACGCTGCCTAGGTCTACACAAGGCATGCTTGCCTTTATCACTGATATCAATGCGGGACTTTTTAAGGTTGGGGGAGGCCTTGCTAAGGGGCCTAGATCTACTTGTCCCTTGACTCATGTGTGAAAGCTGCCTACTTGTGTTCATTACAACAATAACAACACACTTTTCTTAGCCTTCCATGTGCATACTCTATTCCAGAACCCACCTAAGATAGTCTATTGAGTGGACAGGTATGCTCTTTTGCTCCTTACTTTACTTTTTTATTTCTTTTTAAATTTTATGTCATCATCTAAATGTTTTTTTCCTATGCAAGCCCCGCTTTGATGAACATGGGATGCACAATGATGATGGTGGGCTTTCCTTAATGCGTACAACACTAGAGACATTCATGGTGGGTCCAATTCTTTGTGCTGCAATATTGGACCAGAAAAAGGTGGCTATTGTTGACTACCATAGGTAGTTTTCAAGAGCCTTTGAGCGCTACCACGTTCATGGTTGGTTACATGAGGATTGGTCTTCTAATGGGCCAATTTTCCCTCAAAGAATTGATCCTGAACCTACCCCACCTATGCCACTTACTGATGGTAAATGACCACACTCTAGACTCCATTTTATTTTTTTGCTGCATTATCTTGTACTATGCTTTTAACTCTTCGCTCTAAGTTTTCTTTTTACAGTAGCTGTCCCCCTCAAAGAATTTACTATTATAATAGGGCACACTGAGGCCACCCTTTTTATGAAATTTATGGAGGTAGAGTAGTCACAAAAATGGTTGCAGAAGAAAGCTTCTGATTTGATCATTAGCTGCCTTACCCGAGTAGGTCTGATAGACTTGTTTACAACTTTGAATCCTAGTATTTCGATTACTAAGATGATCACTATTGTTGATTCTTTCAATGATGATGCTTCTCATTTTAGCACGTAGGTTTGAGAAGTTAAGGTATCTTTTCACTTGACCTCTAAATTCCTTTCTAATCTTTTTGGTGTACCCATGGATGATGCTAAGGTGACTATAGATAGGGAAACTAAAGAAGGCTAGGTCATAAGAGAGCTTGAGCAGTGATTAGGTGTGTATCGGGGTTCTAAGGGCTTTGCCATGTGAGATGATACCTGATCAATATAGATGAACTTCTTGTATCCTCTCTTCTGGGCATGGGCATTTCCCAAATCTCTTTCTCAAGGAAGAAACCTTGGGATCGAGTCCACATGTGTTATGCATGTAGTTTTAGAGACAGGCATGCGCTACTGGACATAGTTTCTTCAATCTGGTTTTTGTGGGGAGATCATTAGATTACATTCAAAAATCCATGCTAAATCTCATTTTACTTTTGATTTCTTTGTGGGGTTCCTACATAGGTTTGTTGAGTTCCTAGTAGTTTATGATGATAACCACTACATTTTGAGGGATTGTTCACAACTTTCGCACCCTTGGATCTACCATTTATTTAGCACCACTAGATCCTAGGATCCACTAGAAGACATTGAGGAATTAGTATCAGTTACTAGTGGAGGTGTGGCTAGTCATTCCCATCATTCCCATGATAGCTTGGGATTGGAACTGCCTAGGCTATGCATGTCTATTAAAAGGGGTGAACGTTTGATTAGTAAGACTATTGGGAAGTCCAAGACGAAGGTGAATAGGAAAGAACGTCCAAGGGAGCCTGCTCTAGATGTGATACCACCAAGAGCAAAGAAGATTCAATTTGTACTACCAATGGAGGATAAGCATTTTTACTATTATATATTTATTATTATTATTATTTGTTTTTTTCGGCCCATACATTATGTATACTAAGTTATACTAACTCTAAGATTTTGGAATTATTAGAGGAAAGTCCTAAGAGAGAGAGAGAGAGAGGCTTTGGCCCTGATGGTTGATCCTGAAGGATTTGTCACAGGGCTAGAGGAAGAGGCAAAGGAAAGAGAAGAAACAATCGAAGAACCTCTCACCTTGCAAGAGGAAGATGTGAGAAACATCATGGGGACGAAGCTTGCAGAAGCTTTGGATGCACTTAGGCATTTAAGTGATGAAAGATGTGTTTTCGATGGCTTCTTCAATGGGTCTTTATAGCTTGGTGATCTACCTAAGCTAAACAACAAATGGCTTTTTGGTATGTTCCTTTTAGCTTAATCCATGTTTTGTACCCTTTAATTTTCATGTGTTGCTTTTGATTATCTTGATTATTTATAGCATCAGAGGTAGACGTTGAGATTTCTAAGGCACATACATCTCAAGCAGAGGTGTCAGAAATACAAGTTTCAATCGAGGTGACCTCCCCTACTTGTCCCACACCAACTCACTAGATAAGACCATGGCCTAAGATGCCTAGTAAAATTGATTTTGTTAAAGGCATCATTAATGATGTGGTCGCTCGCCTATAAGAAGCTCATCCAGAACTAGATATATGTGTATGTTATGTATTATGTGAAGTTTCTGGGTTTATTGTGTTTCTTTGTGTTCATTATCAATTATAGCTGATTCGTATGTGCAGTACTTACACCTACAGGTGCCAAGCTCCAATGGGATCCTTCTAAAGCTACCCACATTGATGCCCTCCCCAAACTTCCAAGGAATATTGAGCAAGTTTCTAGGAATGTGTACGATGCAGTCTCTGGTTGTGTCATACCAAACGCCAAGTCACTTTGGACTTGTAGGCATTTAGTTGAGTATTTATGGGACAAGGTTCATTCATTGAAGGAAGCACTAGCAAAGGAGAGAGAGGATAAAAGGGATCTCCAATCGTGTTATGATCTTACTACTGCTAGACTTTTTGGTGATAACACTTGGCGCACATTTGAAATCACCTATGCATGTTACTGGACAGTTTTGAATAGTAAAGTGCAGATGACATAGGACATAGTAGAACAAAGAGCACGGATGGACTTGCCAAATAGGAAATGTCATGATTGGAAGTCCTTTGTTGCAAAGGTATGGAAATGGGGCCAAGACCAAAAGGACCAGAAGCATCAATATAAGAAATGGGTAAAGGAGGAGTCAATTGACATCACCGAATGGAGATGTTCATCGATGGGTTAGGCTTGTAGCCTACTTATGATAGGTTTGTCAAGTGCACCGAGGTGGAGGGATCTCCTAAGAGAACCACTGCTACCACCTCCGGGGAGGCTTCGATAGGCATGTTCTCTCTAGAGCGTCCTACCTAGACTTCGGTGGACAAGGGTAAAACCTTGGCCAGTGTTGATCTTGGCTTGGATGAGGATTGGGCAAACATGCCTGAGGAGGAGATTCTATGGTGTTTGGAGGCCAACTTAGGGTGCTCCTCACTTGTGAGTTTTTATTGTGGCATTTATTTTTTATGGTTTTATTATTTTCATTATTAGTGTTACTGTTTTTCTTAGTTTTACATTTATGATTTGCTTTACTACTCTTACCTATTGTTTCTATTTTCTGTTTTCTGTTATAGGGACATATTAAAGTGGAGCGAGAGTGGATGATGTAGAGGATCTTGGGGACCAGCCCCTTCCATGAGCTTATTGTTAATCAAACTTTAGCTATTAAATGTTTTGGATTTTTGAATGTTTGATGGAAACATATGGTTGAAAAATGTAATAACATGGACCTAGTTATGGCATGACACGTTGGATTTTACTACCATGTTAACATATCATCTTTTTTTTTTGTTTTCTCTTTTTTATTTTTCTTTTTCAAGTATTATCGTGAACATATGCATGTAGCCAAATGTAAAATGGGGGAAAAATGTAAATAAACACTTGTAAAAGAAGAAAGTAGCGAGAAGGCATAGGTTGATATTGCAACTTGTACTATTTAAACTAAAATTTGACGTAACATAGTGAATGTTTCTAAACTTGTGATGTATGGAATCTTATTTTAAAGCCATTTTGGGCTATTCACATTAGTTTAAAGTCATGGTGGACTATTTCATTTGTTGTTAAAGGAAGGAGGATTACTAGTTTTATGCCATAGTGGGCCAAAAGCACTAATAGTTTTAGGATCTTTTAAAAGGAAACCGGCCATTTCTGACTGTGGCTAGTTTAACGTCATTGTGAACATTTGCTAGCGATTTAACATTGTACTAAATGATTGGTAGTTTAATGTCATTTCAGATATTTTTTGATTCGCTCTAGTTCTTGATTTGCCTCTTAACCTTTTGTAGCTTAACATGTGGGCTTGGGCATGTAGGTATGATCTTATACTCACCTTCCCCTTCATCGAAGATGTCAAAGGGTAATTCTAACCAAGAGACATTAGTAGGAATGGATCCTATGTTTGTGTTGTCTGGTGCTTCCTTAGTTTTAGTAGGATTGTGAGTTAACATTGGGTTCATGTCTTGAGGTATGCTCATAGTTCCTTGCTTAGGCTCAACAAACTTAATTTTTGACTCTTGATCTACCTCAGGGTGTGAGGAAGTGAGTAGTACTGTTGTATCCCCATGTATGATGATTTCACCATCCTCATAAGGTAGGTGGATCTCTTGATGGATTGGTAAGGATACGACTCTAAGTTGAGCCAGCCAGGGATGTCCTAGAATCAGGTTAAACCCTGACATTTCATCGACTACTACAAATTTAGTTGATGTGGGGAATTGGTCCCCAGCTATGAAATCTAAGGTAACCATACCTTTCACCCCAACATGGGAACCACTGAAGGATTTTAGAAAAGAAGTTGTTGTGGGCTGTATTTGTTCAGTAAGTCCCAGTTTTTCGATGACGGGAAAAGGTATTACATTTGTTGTTGCACTGTCATCGACATGGACCCTACGTATCTTGAAATGATTGACCTGTATCATTATGAACATAGGGGCTGTGGTGACTTCTCCTATTTTCTCATCTAGTTTAATATCCTTAGCACAAAACTCTAGGGATGTAGTCTTTGATTCCTGATGTTGTGGGGAAAATATTGCATAAATGAATGGTTCATCTGTAGGAAGGTCCCCACTAACAAGGATCAAAGTCAGCATCCGTATGAGAGCTTCTCGTTGTACTGGTGAAGTCATTACTAGGTCATATAGACTTAAAGAATTTTTCTTTTGTTTTAAGGCTTCTGTGACCTAGGTCAACGCGCTTGCTAGGTCTTTACCATTTGGGGCATCCTTGTCTATGCAAATTTGGTCCATTTGACCCAGCATTCATATTTCTCATGGAGGAATTTTTGCGTTGGTAACTAAACATGCTGGGTTCGGGATACAACCCATGACATTATCCTTGTTTTGATGACTCATAATAGGCTCATTAATGGATGGACCCATAGGAATAGCATTTAGGATTTTGGTGGTACTAATTTGTCCTAATGATTTTCTCTTTCCAGGCACTCTCTTGTAAGCCTATCAGCAAGACATTCTCACAAAGGTCATGGGGGAATGGAGGTGGATTATGTGTCAAGGTGTTTTGGCACCCGGATCATAAAGGGAATGGGTCAATTTTTAGATGGTATGGTTGTTGTTGCAATGGAAGGAGGTATGCAAATGATGAATGATTTTTGTGGTGTAGGGGATGTGCATATGATGAAAGGGATTTGAGAAGATGTTGGGGTAGATGTGTTTTCTGAAGGCCTGTGGATCACAAAAGGTTTTCTCGGGACTTCCTATCTATTCTTCACATGGATAGTATTAATCACATATGGTGCATCATTGGTATTGAGAGGATCTTTGTAGATGCCCATGGGTTGGCTTTGGGGTCTTACTGGGTTTCCCTCATCGAATACTACTTCACCGTTTTCAATCATGCATTGTATATCCTGTTTCAAGTTGAAACAGTAATCAGTCCCATGACCACACTTTTGGTGATATTCACAAAACCTATTCAATCTAAAGCCTCTTGGAATAGGGGGTTCATCAGCTATTGCTAAGGATGGGTTCTTGGTCAACTCACAGAATCGATCATGTTTTGGAGACACTGTGGAAGACATTTGTTTATGTTTGATTAACCTAACTTTTAGAAGTTGATCAAGAAATTGTGAAGGCTTCATAGGTAAGGATGTATATTGAATGTGGTCTTTTCTTTCAAATGTATAGGCATGACCCATGTTGGTGCTTTTATTTGAGGAGGTTTCAGGTGTAGGTGTGGGTGTGTTTCTTTCATAGCCATTTGGGACAACTGGTTGTTTTCCCTTCTATCCTAGATGGTTAGGTCGGGTTGTCTTAGCCACTACTACTAGTGTTGTTTTGGATTTATCTTTCTTTGTATGTTGGCTCTTAAAGGTTGAGTAAGCTGGGTCCTTTCTTGTTTGTGCCACCTCTTCTATATCCTTAATTTGCACAAATTCTTGGCTTAATATGTAGGCTTTCAAGTAGTAAAGCTTTGAATTAATAAAGTCATTCATGGGCACCTTAAGGATGGTAAGTAGATATGTTTCAGGGATGGGCTCATGAAGTTCATTCAAGGCTACACTCCACCTTTGGATAAATTTCTATACTAGCTCTAATGGGGCTTGTTTAATTTGAATCAAGCTATCCAACGTGGCTTCAGGTTTCAGATTGTACTTGAAACGGGTAACAAACCGGTGCAAAAAGTCCTCTAAAAAATATATGGAACTGTGGGGTAAATCTCAATACCAGTCTAAGGATTTTTCCATTAAGGACATAGCCAACACACATAGAATTACATGAGGCCATGCCTAGAGAAATAGACATTTTTTTCGAAACATTACTAGGTGGGTGTTTGGATCTCCCTCTCCATTGTACTTGGTTAGCTGGGCTAACAAAACTCCCTTTGGCAAGGTTAAGGGTGGAACTGAGGGATCAATTGGATCATCTTGATAGAAGTCTAGTACCTTGACTTCCTTGGTGTTTATAGTTTTAAGGTGCTTTAATTCTTCTGCTAATGAGTGCATCATTTTTTTCATGTCTGCCTACTCTTGGACGGTAGGCAAACTAGTGGGTTGAGTTGGTGGTGGTTGATAATGATTCGATTGTTGCATTGTTTGTGGAAAGAGAGATTGTTGGGTTGTCATTTTTTGTGGTGGGATGACATTCGGGGCTAAGACTATAGGGTGCGGTATGCTATAAAGAGTAGATAGGTTTTGCTGAATAGCTGGTGGGACCCACTACCCAACGACAAGTTGTGAAGTGACATCCTGAACGTGTTGGGTTGAAGTAATCAATGGTGCTTCATGGATTTGCACTTGAGGTATATAATGGGTGGACATGGAAGCTGGTATAATCGATGGCATCCCAATTA
Source organism: Gnetum montanum (assembly GCA_015680685.1). NCBI lineage: Eukaryota > Viridiplantae > Streptophyta > Gnetopsida > Gnetales > Gnetaceae > Gnetum > Gnetum montanum. The sequence goes on from MNCI01003240.1 coordinate 371,391, forward strand.
CTTGAGGTCAAAAGGTTGATCCTACATTAGTTTAGGGAGGAGGTTGTTGGGATTGTATTTCCAAAGGTACGATGGAAGTGGACATGTTAGATTGAACATTGAGCTTGGTGAAGATGGGAATGGAGGTGGGTACTTCCTATAGAGAAGATGGTGGTGGAAGTATAGTATCTTCTAGGAAGGGTTGGAACAATGAGTTTGTATGGGCATGGGAACTGATGGTATGGTATGAATTCCCATCTTCAGATTGGGCTACGAAGTCATCTTCCTCATCTCCACCATGAGGATCTATTGGAAGTGGTTGTAAGGCTTGAATTCTTGTCATGAGAAGCTGGGATATGAGTCTATGATGGTGTTTGGAGAGAGGGATTATATCGAATGATAAGGGGATGAACTCATGACCTCCTTTGTAAATAAGTTCATAGTCTCGCTTCGCTTCCCTCTCTACACTATCAATAGGCAAGTTGGCTTGGATCTTGACATAGATGAAGTTATACTATTCTGGTGTAAGAGTTGCATAGGTAGGGTCCTTGCCCTATAGCCTGAGTGACTGGAATGTATGGCCTTGGGGGTTTATCTATTCAATAATAGTTATGGATTCCATAGCAGTCACAAGGTTCGAGATTTCAGCCCCAAAGTTAGAGATCGACAGTGTTACTGGGTTAATTTGGGAGGATTCCATAGTGAACATGAGTAAGCTAGGCTAGACAAGTTGAATGTGAGCAACTGCAGTGTGACAAATAGCATGGGAAACTATAGCATGAGTTAACTATAGCATGACTGACAAATAACGTAAGAGTAGTTGTAGCATGAGTTACCTGTAGCATGAAGTATTAGGGTGGGTAAGTTAAGCTAGCTGGACAAACTGGGCTTTAATTTTAGCACCTCGTCTGTGTAGCATTTTCGACAGGAAGCATGATCATCGTTTTAACAGACAATAAACAAGTTAGGTCCTCCTTCTAGTGCCAATTTACTATACTGACCTAAATCGTCGGTGTAAGGATGGAATGGAAAAAAAACACCAAAAGATCATCGAGCAGACATAGATGACCCTACCTTTGCCTGAGGGAAAGCTAGAAAAGGAAATGAAGGTAGAGTGCCTTGGATGGTCTGCATGCAAATGAACCAAGGACTTCCCTGACCATAAACTATGGCCTGTGCTGGGGTTATCATAACTGATGTTTGAAACATAAAGAGTGCACATGAAATGTAAACAGAAATGCAGAATTAGTATTGAAAAATAGAATGTAAACTAAATGTAAAATAGAGAAAATAATATAATGGTTGGAAAAATGAACTGTATTGTATTGCTTAGAAAAGATGTGCACCGGTCAAAGCGTAGCTGCACCTATGGATGGCAAGTCAAGTGCCAAGCCTCGTGCTGATGTGACGTGTTTCAGAAGTGCTTGGATGCTAGGAATCAAGTGTGCCCGAGTGCCCAAGGATTACTGGTCTGAGTTTCCTAAGCCATCAACCTTCAAAATTGCCAACCCCATTTATGTGGATTGATAGGGTATTTATAGGGTTTTCCAAGTTCGGGCATAGAATTCATGGATGGAATCAATGGCTGAGAGATGAGAGGAAAACAAATCATGTGACATGTGTTCCATGGATAACTGTATGTGAGTTGGACATGCACGGGCAAGCTACATTCTCCACCAGGTGCATTGTATCTTACAATGTGTGTTAACTTAGTCAAGCTAGCTTATGCTCATGGAAGCACATACAATTAGAGCATAAGAGCCTGACAAGCTTACAAATGAAAATTTACAATGAAATGATAATGTACAATAAGAGAAATTGACTCTGGCTCACTTGAAACTTCTAGATCTCTAAATTGATTGCTGCAAGATGTGGATTTGAGTGATTCTGTGGCTATTTGAAGCATTTTTGCCTGATCAGGACTTCCAGCATCAGTTGATTTTTTTTTGGCATGTCCTCAGTGTGCTGATGCTACACTCATGGTACACTTACACTATACTCATGTTGCCAACGTGACCTCAATGTGAGTGAGGTAGAATGATGGATTTTCCAACAAATTTAAATTTTTGAAGCCTAATTCTTGAAGTGTGAGAATTTATTGACTATGATTGACCTTGCAAATGATCTTAAAATCAGAAATTGAGCCTGATGTGACTTGTTTTAAACCACTTTTGGGTGGCTCACGCTGGACTCATGCTGCCAACGTGAGTGAAGTGTGACCACAACGTGAGCTGCAAAAACTTGTAATTTTTGGACTTGAAATCTGGAATTCTAGAGGCTGAAGTCTAAAGTTGTTAACAATGAACCCTGAGGATGACTTGCACTTTGGAAATCAGGTCATTTTGACTCAATTTTGGGCTTTGAAAGTTACTCATGCTGCACTCACGCTGCCAGCATGACCTCAGCGTGAGTGAAAATGTGAGTAAGGAAATTTGCACCTTTTGACATTGAAATTTGAATCCCTAAATGCTGAAGGTTGGAGTTGACATCAGTGGACCTTGAGGATGGCTTGCACCTTCATATTGGGCCAGCTTTGACTTGATTTTGAAGCTATCGGAGTTACTCATGCTAAGGGCAAGCTAGCTTGATAGTGTGAGCAAGCTGGCTCTAGCAAGTTGGGAATGAGTTCCATGTCTTAGTCAAATTTTGTCTCCCAAAAGCTAGAAAGGCTTTGGTTTATTCTTGTTTCAAAGTGCTAGGATAAAATTAGTGGTGTTTCAAGCAACAATGATGTAGAGAGCATGCGAAATAACCACCACTAGAGTTTGAATGAGGGAAATGGATCTTCCCTCCTTCTAGCATCAAAAAATTGTAGTGACCAAAAATGTTGGTGGTTGGAATATTGAGGGGTCTATAGATGCACATTCCTATCCTTGAGTCCATGTGAGGCCTACTAGAGGTGGAGACAAGGTGCCCAGAATGGTCTTATCGATCAAACATGGACTTATCAAATGCAATGCCAAATGATGCTAAGTGTTTGTGTGGTGTTCATAGTGTTAGTGGTGTCAACAGGGGTGAGTGTAGTCAAGGGATTTTAGTGCAAAACAAAGGTGTCAACATGTGATTGTGCATGAGAGTAGAAAAAAAATGTAGGTAAAATGCCAAAATGCTAAAAATGCACAAAAAATAGAGTGAGAGAGAATGGGACACCACCCCAAATGGAGTTGAGCATAGTTAACTTCATAAGGGATGAGAAGGAATGCAGTGTACAAAAAGCATATTAGATAGTGTATTCATAATCTCAAGATGTCTGGACATGAAGATTGACATTCTACCATGGTGTCTAGGCCTGTTGGATTGGTTGTTGTGGTGTGCATTATATTGCAATGGTCTATGATGTCTTGCGATGAACTACAGTGGTGTGTAACCTTACCAAATGCTAATCCAAAATTTGCCAATGCCTCGACTTGCCAAAATTCCAAATGCACTCCAAATTTTCTAACCTTACTTCAATTTTTCCAACCTCTAAAATGTAGAGGGTTAGGGTATTTATAGGCCTAGATTTAGCGTGAAATGCTGATTAGCTGCCATGTGGTAGTGGGATAGTTGGGACTACCCTCCACCGAACTACACTCTCCACTAAGGTAAGTAATGTTATGCTTTTCTCTATTCTACTAGACTCTACAAGAATCTAAGACAATGATGACACTGCCAACTGCATGTGCATGTGTTGAAAGGATCACAATGTACCTGAAAAAATGTAACTTTGGAGACTACGCTCTAGGACTACATTGTCCACTGTTTGGAGTGGGGTTGAGTGTAGTTACAATTTGGGGATAAAAAGGGGTACAAAAAGATGCATTTTTACTAAATACACTTTCTAGAAGTTCATTGGAGTTAATTTGAATGCCAGTGCTATGTTATGGAAGCTGTTGGAGGTTGTTCTAGTGGAATACACTTAACTATGCTCTAAACTAGGGGAGAGCATAGTTCAACACCTAGAAACATTTTGTAGAAAAGTGGCTATGTGCTAACTATGATCTCCATGAGAGGCTAAGTATGTTTCCAACTAAGATCAAGCATAGTTTCGGCACTGAAAAAGTTTTAGAAAATCTAGTGTCTAGTCGACTATGCTTGAGTACACTCCAAGGTAGTGAAGAGCGTAGTCTCAATAGTTAGAACAAATCTACCAAAATTGGGCCTTCATGCTAACTACACTTGACTACACTCTAGGGAAATGGAGAGCATAGTCTCAACACTTAGAAAAATCTATAGCTACTAGCTTGACACTTATAAAAGTTTGCAAATTTGGCCTTTGGTGTTGACTACACTCTTTACTAAGCTGACTATGCTCTAGGGCAATGGAGAGTGTAGTCTCAACACTTAAAAAATTTTGCAACTTCTTTCTTCATGACAACACTTAGGCAAAATTGCAAAGAATTAGTTTTTGGAGTTGACTATGCTCTCTACTGGGTTGACTATGCTTTGGCGCAATAGAGGGAATTATCCTAGCACTTAGAAAAATTTGCAAAAAGTGGTCTCATGCTAACACTTAGGAAAATTTGCAGTCGAGATGTTGTGGCTTAAATTTGGTGGTGTTTCAACATATTTCTTAAGAGTTGGGTTTTCCTAGGAGACATCTTGGCAAGGTCAGAGATGACCTATATAGCTAGGAAAACTTTTGAATATACCTATCCCAATTTGAGAAATAGCCATAAAAAGATGGAAAATGATGGAAACAACTAGGGAGAATATGAGAAGACTTGGGAAACATCTCAAGAGTCTTAGATTAAGTAAAGGAAATATTTATAGGTTTTTTATCTTGTGGTTTATCATATATATTATTGTATTCACCATTGCTAAGAACCATGAGTAAGAGATAGAGCTCTTAAATGTTAAGAGTTAAGTAAGAGAGAGTGGGTAAGCACATCAAGTGAGTATAATTGGTGATTACAGCTTCAAGATCAACGTGTGGTATGTTGGTCTATGTGTTTTATTCTATTGTATCTTACTTATGAGTCAAGATCTCAGTTCTAGGTTATGGAAACGATTCTCTATTGGTTGTGTCTTGCATTAAGAATAGACATTATGTGGTTGTAGAGCATTATTCTTTGCAATATCATTTGAGTATTATACCTTTTGATGGTTTTTTGGTTTTGAGATTCCTATTATATTCTTCTAATAATTTAATTGAAAATAGCTAGTTTTCTTGTTTTCTACCAAAAATATTTATCTTTGCATAATATCTGGATTTAGTACATGAAGGTGATTTATTTGTGAAGTGAACTTGCTTCAAATAGTTTGTCCTATGACTACTAGCTTATGCTAGTGTATTCTCATACCCTTTTCTTATGCTTATTAAGAGTAAAACTTGAAATCTCTTAAATAAAGTGATATTTGATGTATTCTATAGTTGTGCATCTTAAGATTTAAACTCTTGACTTCTTGTTCATACATATTTTATATATATTTATATTTTATAATTATTTTATTTTCTAATTGTTTCTACTAACCTTGTCACTTTCTAAAATGGATAGATTTGAAGGGTGCTAGTGGCCCATTACTTTTAATGTTTTGGAATAATAGAATTATATTGTGTGAACATAGCATGCTAAATATAATTTAGGATTTATTTTGAACATTAAGAACTTATTTGAGGATGGGTGTGGCTTATTTCTAATAATCTCTCATGGTGGCTTGAACCCTTGAGCATGGCTATTATAGGTAACTTGAACCTTTGTGCTTGTGTGTAAAACTTGATTTTGGAATTTAATTTGTTAATTTTATCATTTTGAAAATCCTATCTTATGGCTATGAATAATTAATAGTGGCTTCTTCTCTTGACATTAATTAGAATTATTTCTGTCTTACTATGGCTCTCTTCTTTTGGCTATGCATAATGAATTCTCTTGAAAATTTCTTGATCCTAACCTATCTTTGGTATGTAGTTCTCATGAGAAGATTATTTAATACATATAGAGCTTTTCCTTCCATCAATTCATTTCAAATAGAGGAAATGGTATTTTTTGCATATGTTTGCTTATACTATGTTTCTCTTCTCATATTCTAGTGTTGATCATGATGTTGCAATAAATCTTGTATTATTTGCCTTTTTGTGCAATTCTTTGTCTTCTTACTTCCATTTTTGCATTTTCAACATATTTTCTATGTGAATGCCTATGGTGACATGTTTTCGTAGACTTTGCTTATTTGTTACGAGTTACAAAGTTTGTTATGACTAACTCATGAAATTTTATGTACATTATGATATCAAGTCGTGATGAATCTTGGGGTTATAATATAAGTTATTACAAATGAGAAATACATTTTTTGAGGCAACATAACATGAGTGGCATCTAACATATGTTAACCTTTTGGTATGTCAAAACCTTAAGAAAAATGAAGAACAAGGATGCTTGTGTGGTTGTTGTGTGTGTAGGACAAGAACTTGAATTAAGACAAAAGGAGAGCTCAAAGAAGAAGGACATTTACAAGGTCTCCATGAAGTATGCAGGAGTTCAAAGAACATGGACAAGAAATGAAGACTCCAAAGCTCAACTTTGATGTTCAAAAGGAAGCCTTAGCATTGAAGAATTAATTTCAAAGAAGACATATCCAATAATCAACAGACATCTCCCATCAAGTGAATATGTATCCTAATAGTAATATATTTCTTTGTTGAAGCAAATAAGAATTAGTGAAGACATCTTGCAAAAATAGTAGATGTCTTGGTCGAAGTAAAGAAGAACCATTGAAGACATCTTGCAAAAATAATAGATGTCTACTATCAAGAGAAGATGTCTCCCTAATGATGAAGATGTCTTGGTTGAGTTGAAGTTTTCTCAAGAGAAGACATCTCTCAAAAATAGTAGATGTCTTTCTTGTAAAGAAGACATCTCCATGAAGACATTTCCTTAGAGATGTCTCCCTTATGAAGAAGACATATTTTCTAAATGGAAGTTCGATGTAGTGATATGTCTCATTATCGAAGAAGACATCTCCAACGACCATTAGATAGCTATTGCACAAATTTTGAGATTATTTTAGAAACATTTAGTCTATAAGAATACTTCATTCTCTTGGAAAATATGCAAGCAAGTGTCAATATTAAGCAAACATTGTGCATATTATTCTATTATTTTTGTGTGCCTCATTATACTAATGTCAGAGATATGTTTTGTTGTATCTCAAAGTGTAAGGAAAAACAAGTTAGTTTCATCCTTTCCTTGTAATTCTTATTTCTCTTATGTTGTCCTATGGGGTTGATGTGCTTCTTGCAAAAGGGCATCATCCTTGAGTGTGTTGGGATCCTATGGGATTGAGTGTTGGTGTAGCACCACAACACTCTAGATTGAAGCTCAAGTTGTAAAGGTTATGAAATCTTGGAAACCACATTTTAAGCTTGTCGAGACCTTATAGGGTTGAGTGGATTCATGGCATTGAATCACTCTAGAGCAAAGCTTAGAGCTGTACAAGTTCTGATACACTTCAAACCACATTTTGAGAGGAACAAAGGTTATAGATGTGCATACAATCTACCATTTGAGTATGGACTACCCAAGTTGGGAAACCATGTTAAATTTAGTTATGGTCTTTTTGGCTGAAAATTCTATTTTGGAAACTTATTCATCTTCCCTTGGCCTTCTAAGTTCAATGATCCTCAACATCACTGATGACAATAAAAAGGTAACTAGCTAACATTATAGATGTGTATGGACACATTCATACCATAGAAAGACTAAGAAAATGGATCTTAGGATTTAATTTAATTTTCTCATTAGTAAACATGAATTCAAAAGAAGGTAACTAGTACATTGTTAGTAGCTTGGTCATGGTAAGTTGGCTTCAAAGTTAACCCATCAATGTAGTGGCATACTGTCAAGTATTAATAAACCTTAGGTTATAGTAATAAGCTATGACTTAGAATAATTATAGGATTGATACTAGCCTAAATGCAACTTAATAGGTAATTTTTAGTATTGAGGATGGTTTAGAGAGGTGAGATTTCTAACCAAATGGTCTTTTATGGCTAGTTTAATTTATTATTAACCTTATAATTATTCTAATTTTTGATGTGGTAACTCATCAAATATCACTGAGTAATAACGATGCATGATTTATGATAATTATTAAACCAATGGTTACATTAATTATTATTTGTTCTTAGCTAACAATGTATCTTGCAACTTCTAGGCCTCATCTTCAAGTCGTATACTAGGATTCCTTGAGGTGGTTTCCTCTATAGTAAAGGTGTGCCAACCTTTCATATATGTTTTATGTAGATTGTGTGGGATGCATTTGAGGAGGACAAGAAGGTATTGGAAGAAGGATTAATATTTCTTAGAAGCTCATTTTTTCTTGGTTTATTTCATTTTATGTTCGAACACTTAATGGATATTTTTATTTTAGCCATGAATATGGATTCCATAAATCTCTAATGTAACATTGTATTAAGGCCTAAAGGACATTACTTTGTTAAAATTTTATTTATCGTGCAGATTTTAAGTTACTTAAATTATTTATGATATTTCATAGGGTTTATATGATTTTATAAGAGTTTTATGTACTTAAGAAATTTTTAAGTTCTTTATTTTATTTCTTCACATGTGCATGAAATGGTTAATTTAAATAATTTTAAAATATTATTTTAGGGTTGTGACACAAAGATTAGTTAAGACATATAAATAATTGATTGGAACTAAGAAGAGGAAATTTATTAAAGAGTAGAAAGAATATTTTTCTTACATCATTAACAAGGAGCTTAGATAGTCTTAATAGTGTTTTCATCATAAATCCTCTTCATCATTTAATTTTTCTTTCTAAGATATGTGTTGATTTTACAATACCTTATTTATAGAAAAAGATGATAATTCTAATGCTATTATATACCAAACACCTCTCTAATTTATTCTTGAGGAAGTAATAGAGGATATTTAAAAACTAGCATATAATAAAGTTGTAGATTCAGATGGTTTATATGTAGAACTAATAAAGTGGATAGGACCTATTATTTATAGAGGAACTTGGCACAAATCAAATTCAACACTGGATTAAGGATTAAATCAACATAGGAAAACAAGTAATACTATCATTTTATATAAAAATAAGAATAAAAATAACTCTAACAATTATCATATGATTGTTGTGAGTAATACGTTTCCTAAGTTATTATTCATTTTATTAGCAAAAAGAATTAGTTCCTAGCCTAAAACTAACCAGATTAGGGCAAGGTGTTAAGCACATTTTTTTTTGACTTTGCAAGAAAGCCTAATAATTGTTTTTTGTTGATTTTGAAAAATCATATGATTTAAGAGTTCATAAAAATCTATGGTTTTACTAGCATAAAATTATCTTCCCCAAAGAGTCAATTAAAACAATATAAATAAATGATTATTGAAAATACATATAGTAATTCAAAAAAAATTTCAATTCTAGAGCAAAATTGGAGTTAAGCAAGATTTTTCACTTTCTTTAACTCTCTTTGATATCTTTATTAATGAAATGTATGAAAAGTTATGCAACATGCAAGATAGTCATGCTATCAAAACTAGATCCCAATTAGTTAATCTTATTCTACATAAAGATGATGTTGCTATAATCTCCACTACTATGGAAAGTATGCAAAGTATGTTGCAAATTTTAAAAAATTATTGCTACTCATCTAGTTTTCAAGTAAATCTAGATAAAACTAATTTAATGATTTGGGATATAAGAAATGCATGTTACACCTTTATTTTAAAGGTACCAATGTACAAATAGTAAATTCTTTTAAATATTTGGATCTTATTTCTATGAATAATTACAAGTGGGGGAAGTGCATTAAATAAATAATGTTAGGAGGTTTCAAGGATTTCCATGCTTTCAAAAAAAAGTACAAGAATTTAGGACTTTGGGCTTAAAAGATCAGAAAATAAATTTTCCAAACTATCTTTTTTCTAGTGTATTGTACATGTGTTGTTTTGGGACCTAGAGTCAATGCTAAAATTTGTAAAGATATTGAAAGATTGCAAAAAGTAATTTTCCTAGATAAGTTAAATATGAAGATGCAAACATATTATTTAATGCTATTATCAAAATGTGATTTATTATCTTTAGAAATAAAAGCCTTGTGTCAATTCATTGCATACATTTATAGCATAAAGAACTTAGTGCAAGACAAATTCTCTAAAATAGTTCTTGAGTATTCATGAGATCATAGTTGGTATTTTTAGAGAAGATAGTGTTTAAAAAATGAAACATATTTTACAAGTATAGCAAAATCTTAACCTTAGTGGCCAATTAGTCAAGCAAAAGGTTAGCATAGCTATGGTCTAATATAAAAGGTAAGAAAAAATTTTATTTATATAACATTAGATCTAATAAACTAGATGTAGAAACTCATTGTATCTTTTAGTTTCTATTCTAATCAAGTATTGGAGTTCTATTACAAAGCTCTGCTTAAGTTTACATCATTTTAGAATTGAAAGTGGAAGGTGAATTTAACTACCTCAAGAAGGATGCACTTGTAGGTCATGTAAGTCATGAGCCCTTGAGAATGAGTTGCATATGTTTTTTTGTTTTTTGTTTTTAGTATTTTTTTCTACCATGACTACCCATTTGAAACAATGTTATAATGTTATACTAAAAAATTTCTATGATTTATTTTAGTTGTCCTTAGTGGTACTCGGTTGATTTATAGAGTTTGTCTTTATTTTTCATGAAAATATAATATCTATTCAATAGATCTCAAGGATACTTACATGTAATAACACTCTAGATTTAGTTTAATATTATGATCCTTGAAGCAAAGATGATGCCCTTAAAAGTTGAAACTATTTGTCACTTTATTGTCTACATAACTACACTCATAATCCTTTTGTTCAAAAAATAAGAGTATTGGATAAAATTATGGGTTTAGGTAGCTTAACAACTATTATGAATGTTTATGTCTATGTGTTAAATTTTAAAATATAAAATGAAATATAATAACAAACTAAGCAAAAAAGAAAGAGAAGAGGCTAAATAACGAAAATGGGATTCCACATCCCATGCCAAACTAGGCCGATGTGGCACTTTCACATTAACCTCTCAATCCAATCTATACATAATTTATCTCCATATTTCACATAGAATATGATGGAAATTGCCAATATCATATCTAGGAAATTACCAGATTGAAAAATGTGAGAAAGGATATTTCTAAATACATCTTCAATACTCCTCCTCAAACTATGAAGGTGGCAATGCCAAAATCATAGTTTGCCTAAATACATCTATAATCAAGATGATAGAAGATAGTGAAATGATCATTGAAGCAATGATGAAATAATCTCAAAATAACAATCATGAAATGATCACCCAACACTAAAATATTGATACAGAAATAGGCAATGACAAAATGAGTGTTGTTACAAAGGAGGATTGGAACTTATTGGAATATCATAACATCAGCAAGAAAAAACACAAATCCCCATAGAAAAAATGTGAAGTAGTCCCTAATGAAAAATGATGATTGTCATAGCATAAACATGCAAGATCAACATGCATTCTTTCATGCTTCCGATAGAGAATATGAGAATGATGGCAATAGTAGTGAAAGCAATAAAGAAACATTGAACATCACAAACTTGCCTCGATACTATGTCAAATTTAAAATTTAAAATAAAATATAATAGAAACAAACTATATAAAAAAGAGAGAGAAGAGGCTAAACAACGAAAATGTGATTCCACATCCTTGGCCAAACCAAGGCCTATAATGAGGTACTTTTACATTAACATCTCAATCCAATTTATACATAATTTATTTTCATATTTAATGTAGAATATGATGGAAATTTCCAATATCATATATGGGAAATTACTAGATTAAGAAAGGTGAAAAACGATATTTCCAAATACATCTCCAACACTCCTTATCAAACTGTGATGGCGATAATGCCCAAATCACAGTTTGCCCAAATATATTTGCAATCAAGATGATATAAGATAGTGAATTGATCATTGAAGTAGTGATGATATAATCTCAAAATAGTAGCAATGAAATGATCTCCCAATAGCAAAATATTGATATAAAAATAGACAATGATAGAATCATCATTGTTACAAAGGAGGATTGGAACTTGCTAGAATATCATAACATCAGCAAGAGAAAACACAAATCCCCATAGAAAAAATGTAAAGTAGTCCATGTTGGTGAAAAATGATGATTGTTACAGCATAAACATTTAGGATCAACACCCACTCTTCCATGCTTGAGGTAGAGAATATGAGAATGATGGCAATAACAGCAAAAGGAAAAAAGAAACATTAAACATCAAAAACCTACTTCAATACTATGTTAAATTTTAAAATTTAAAATGAAATATAATAAAAAAAATATGTAGAAAAGAAAGAGAAGAGGCTAAATAATGAAAATGGGATTTCACATATGATGAGTCATGGTTTGTCAGGCCCCGTTATCAAAGCCTTATTATCGGAGCCCTATTATCTAATGAGTTCCAATATTAGAGCCCTATTATTTGATGAGTCCCAATATTGGAGCCCTATCATCAGACCCCAAATATCGAGGTTATGTTAACTAGGCCATGTATATGGGGCCCCATATACACGGCTGCATTGACGTGGCCCTGTCGACGCATCCACCGATGCATTGACATAGCCCCGTTTACGCAAAGTCTATTCTTAGCTATAAATAAGTGTGCACCCACTACACTTGGGCATATTTTTGTCAATTGTAGTGAAGCTCTTACAGTTTGTTTCCATGATATTTAGAATATTTTCCAAGTGCCCACAGTAGGTGTAAGAAAGGTTTTTGGCTCTTTATTTGAGTGATGATGTATCTGAGCCCATTGGCATGAATGGAAATAAAGACAAGCTTTTCATTCATTCCTTGCAGCAATTGGACTTAGTTATTTAATGCATTTGATAATTTGATATTTCTATGCTTTAATAGTCCTTAAATTTCTCTTGTTATTATTTTAATTGCTATCACTTGTTCATAGTTCATAGAAACCATAAGTACGACCATCTCGAACGTAAACCCAACGCTTGGCAACCCAACGATGCTTAACGTCTGGTAACCCAGTAGTAGTTAGGGGATGCTCAGGACATGCCCAGAAGATGGGATCGGATACTTATGCTAGGAATAGTTAATATATAGATTAGGATAATTATAGATTATATAATATTCCATTCCTTACTTTCCATACCTTAATTAGATACCAAAAGAGAAAGTAAAAATCCTTAAAAATTAGTTCCCTCAATCTCACTTAACCATTGTCACTAGAACATCACAAGTGAGGTTGGGAAGACAATGAATATTCTAACAAAGGGTTTTGCTGGTTAAGGTTTGATTCGCATGGTTGGGCATAGGGGTACCTAGCCGCTCATCATTGGCGTCGTTGCCGGGGACGGTGCTAGTTATCTAGATTAGTTATATCATACAAGATTGCTATAACAAGTATTAACAATATATCCTTTAGAAAAAAATTAAATTAAATTCAATTAAGTCACACACAGTTCACAACAATGTCTCTATCACAAGACTATGACAACGCAACAACTAGTAGGGAAACTCATTGGAGAACCAACAAATTATATGATAATGAAGATGAAGTTTGGAGTACCCAATTTGATATATGGGTCTCCTATGAGCATCAACGCAAACAACATCATCCCAACTCACAACTGCATAACATACCTATTGACGATGAACCCTTACTAGCCACTACAAGCCTAATGGAAATACAATAGGCTATTCGAATAGCCCGTAGGCATCGTAAGGAAAGTTGTCTACCCATGCTTGATTTAAACAACTTTCCCAAGTTTTTAGGAGGTTATGATTCAGATCTACAACAACATTTACAAGCCTTCTATGATTCCTGTAAATGGAACAATATTGATAATGGGTTGCAAAAACTTAAGCTCTTTCCTCTGACACTCATTGGCCAAGAAAAAGTATGGTATAGGTCGTTAAAACCAAAATCAAATCAACGTTGGCCGACAATGGTAGAACTCTTCAATGAAAGATATCAAACCTATGCGAGAGTGTCAACCTTGAGGAGACAAATCCAAGAATGGAAATAAGTGTAACATGAACCCTTGGACATGGCCTTAGAAAGATATTATGCACTGTTAAACAACTGCCTAGGCCATGGGTTCTCCGAGGAAAGGCTAATGTACCATATCATAGATGGGCTCCGTAATGAAACAAGGGAAATCCTAGGGATGTACGCTCGAGGTCAACTATATGAGCTATGTACCCATCAATTCAAAGAGCTTATTAAGTAGGTAGCAAAAGAAGAAGGAGGAATAGCCAAATGGGAGAATGTTGAAAGTTCTCAACAGGACCAAAATCTCAACTTAACAAGGGTCCATGATCATGAAGAGGAGAAATCCACTCACTTCAAGGAGGTGGAATCATATTTGCCAATCCTACAATCACTAGATGAAATTGAGGAAAATATCAATAAGATGATGGACTTGGTACATGAAATATGTGGAGAATATGCCAACATTATTAGAGGAAGAACTATGCCAAATTAAGAAACAGGACAGGACACCATGCAACACTAGAAACAAAGGGTAGAAGATAATAAGAATAAGAACTCAATTTCCAATTTCACATATCAATGTAATTTCTATATGTATGATAACCCCAAAGGCCAATGTCCACTTTTGTCACATTTACATAAGCATTGGGGAGGAATGTTACATCTAGATTTCATATAGAAATATCAAGTTCAACCATAGTGGCAAAAACCTCAATCATGGGGGAGGCCACCACCAACTAAACCATACCCTTCATATGTCCCAATGCCAAATGTTTATTATGTTCAACACCTTATTTATCCAATAGGATCAGCATCCTCTACCTCACCTCATCGTTATCATTCTCCTGAGTACTATCCACCCATGTCCTCTCCAACAAGATCACCACCTCATGTGCCTTACACTTCTCCTCAACCTTAATATTCTCATACTTCACCCCCTTCTACATCACTACCAGCTATGCCAAAATATTTTGCACCACAGCACCAACCCACAAATGTTACTTGTGCTGCTACTGTCAACAGTAGTGGAGGTCCTTCACAACATCGAAGACATCCCTTCTTTAGATGTGACCGTTGAAAGGGATACCACAGTTCAGAAACCACTGCATCCGTCAACTCAGCACAATCCAACATTGTGATGAATCTTCCTCTTCAAACCCAATGCCTCATGTTACCTTATCAAGGCCACCACTCAATACTCCAACAACCATGAGGCCTAATGAATATTTCCACATGGGGAGACATGTTGATCCTTGCATACCATCTTATAGTCATAAGTACCATAGTGGGTCAACTCCTTATAAATTAACCACATCTTATAACTTGCCCAACTATGTCAACTCTAATCAAGTGTGTGAACGCCAATGAGGTAAGTATGACCGGGTTCCAATATTTCCAACATGCAAGGATCCTAACCTTCCATTTATTAATTCTAGCCATGGTCAACCATGTTGCTATGGGGGGTATCCTCCATTCTAACAACACAAAATTAATAAATATTTTTCTATTTCTTTAACTTTTGAACTTTATTTTCAAATTTTCACCTTTTAATTTATTGTTTTATCTTTTTGTCTTTTTATCTTTTTATGAGTAATCTCATCTACGAATAAAACACTCATGTGACTCATTGGTTGAGATGTTATTCTATGCTATCAAGTCTCAAGTGACTGATTATTTGGATAGCGAACCCACCACATCCACCCAACCATTCTATTAATAAGAGGTTCTACTTTGGGCACAATGATATTCTTGTCATCATGAAACTTAAAAGTAATTTTGTGCTCATTATGCCCAGAGTGAAAAATGATGGACTAAGAGGAAATGGCCAGGGTGTGACAACAAGGGAACTTGTGAATTCTCTTTGGTAACATATGTAGGTTCTATCATGTAACTTGTTCATAATAAGATCCTTGTTGATCTAATGAAAAATGGGAGTAAGAGTAATCAAAAGGCACTCAATCAAGGAAACTCAATGCTATTCTATGAGGTCCCACTGGAAAGACATGCACCCATGCCTAAAGATAGGTGGCTTCTCTGGATTAAGTACTTCAGAAAAAAAGAGAAAAAAAGAAGAAGAAGAGAAGAGTATGTCAATGCAGCCAAAAAAAAGTATGCCACAAAAAAATTCCAAGTCACTCTTCCCTTGCACAAAACACCAAGTGATCGTATGCCTTGCTGTCATGGTACTCTTATGGTTGTCCATCATTGGATGAAACAATGCAATGTCGCTAATTGGAGGAATGGAATTGGTCTTGATTTTGGAGCAACAAGCTAATGAAGCATTAATCATGCCCTACACTCAAGATTGATTGTGCCCTAAGTCAGTTACCTCACATCCCAATCTTTGTAATCCTTATCTGATTCATCCCATCTCGCTGTTCATGTATTTGTGACTTGTATCTTATGTAACATTGAATTCATTCTTCATCATAGTGGTATCTACCTATGTGTGTTTTTTGCATTGGTATAGATTACATTTAACCCTTCTAGTACCTATGGACATTTTAAGGTGTGGTTACACAAGGGCATTATAGGTTGGAACCTACTTTGGGGAGGACCCACTTGCGTGACTTCTGTAATTTGTACTTGTTTCACACCACCACATCATCTTATACCCTCTAAGTACTTCATTGCCAAATCTATTCCTTCCTTTGTCATCATTTTATCAAATGTTCCTCAAAACCAGGTCCTTTTATGTGTCACCTAAACAAACCAAGTCTGAGATTAAACTTTTAGGGCCACTTCCTTGAAAAATTTTCTAACTCTAAAATCATACTAAGCAAAGAATTCAAAATTTATTAAAGGTAATGAGTAAGATATGAAATCATTGAACTTCTTTCAATAACGTTACTAACAATTGATCTTTGTGTGATTATAGATGGCCCTAAAAAGAGGAAAACAAGGAGGACCTTCTCAAGGTGCAATTAAACGCCCAGGGGAAGGCAAAAGCTAAGGACCTCATGTAGAACATGTGGAACAGGAGGCATAATCATTCAGCATCCATCAAGGACCTCCTGTCACTACACAAGCTGGCAAAGAAAAAGTAGGAGAGGTTAGGGCCCAAGCCTATGAAGAGGAACGACAAGTATTTGCGGCATTCATGTCAAGGCCAATCAAGTGTTCCCACAACTACCGTGTCCATGGAAAGTACCAACTCCATCAAACATTGAAATATTAGTATGGACAGCTCATAATCCATGGATAGAAGAGAAGAAATGTTAGGTGCTTCTTCAATGGTATCAATCTCAGAAGCTTGGTGTGTAGAACAAAGGAAAGGCACCGATGGAGGAGCCACCACTAACAGGAACTTTATGAGTTCCACAAGTTTTGTCTTTTGTGTCTATGTCCAAATTTTGTTTAATCCTCCACTATGGCATGAATAAATTCCTAGTCAGTTAATAATCCCATACCTATCCACTATGTAATCAATTGAACTTTTTCCTCACTTTATTTGACTCGAGGACGAGTTATTATTCTATCGTGGGGGTATGATGAGTCATGGTCTGTTAGGCCCTGTTATCAAAGGCCTGTTATCGAAGCCCTGTTATCTGATGAATTCTAATATTGAAGCCCTATTATCTGATGAGTCCTAATATCATAGCCCTCTTATTAGACCCCTGATATCAGGCCTGCATTAACAAGGCTGTGTATATGAGGCCCCATATATGTGGCCACGTTGACACAGCCCCATCGATGCATCCACCCATGCGTCGACGCGGCCCCACTTACAAAAAGTCTATTTTTAGCTATAAATAAGTGTGCACCTGCTACACTTAGGCAGCTTTTTGTTAATTGTAGCTAAGGTCTTGCAATTTGCTTCTACAAGAGTTAGAATATTTTCCAAGTGCCCACAATTGGTGTAAAAAAGGTGTCTGGCCCTTTATTCGAGCGCTAATGTATCTGAGCCCATTGGCGTGAATGGTAATAAAGATGAGCTTTTCATTCATTTCTTACAGCAATTGGACTTAGTTATTTAATGCATTTGATAGTTTAATATTTCTATGCTTTAATAGTCCTTAAATTTCTCAAGCTTATGGAGTTAGGTTCTTTATCATGGGATCATCTGATGCTAGATTTTCAATAATTTTCAACACTCCATACTTCTAAGAGTAAAGGTAGTAAATCCATAATCGAGGCATATAGATAATAATAATTCATTAAAAATAAAAAATAAAAACCTAGATAGTAACAATTTAATTATTAAAGATAAAATGCCTAGTTATCATAGCATTTTGAAAGTATAAAGATTTTAACCACTTAAGATTGTTAGGGCCATAATGTTTTAAAATCAAACTAACTAATGGATGATTAAAGTGTACTTATACTTATGTTCATGTAATTAGAGGTAATCAATGATTATTCATGTGTTTGTAGATAGATGACTTCAAAGTGAGGTTTTCAAGTGGATGGATCTTTAAAATTAAGGGAGAAATGTCCAAGGACATGTTGGGAACAAAAACAACAACAAAAATAACAAGTAGTGAAGTAGGCAGTGGAAGAAACCCATGTAATTGGGTCAATATAAGAAGAGTTGGAGGTGGAATCTATTTGGTAGTTGCCCATAGTAGAGATGAAACAATCTAGGCAAGATGTAGTTCCTAGATCTAAGTTGAATAAAAATGTCACCCTCATAGAGGCATGCCTAGAGGAGGTTGGCACTAATGAAGTCCAAAGTATGATCCTATAAGAAATAAACTTTAGACCATTCCTCAAATTCGCTTTTGAAGAAGTTGCATAGTTTTAGGTGTTTCTTCTTTGGCTCATCATTTTTACTAGTGAGGAATGATACCTTAGTAAGATGTCTCTTTTTGAATAGTCATCAAGGAGATGCTAGAGTCAAGGACATTACCATCTCTTACTCAATGGAGGCCTTAGCAAAGGCCTTGGGATTGCCTAATGTAGGAGAAAAGTAGGTAGAAGTTTAAACCTAGGTTAAGGCAAATGTTAAAAAATGGATGTAGTGATGCTATTGAGTGGATAATAAGTACAGTGTATTAACAAGGTACAGAGGATCTACTTCAAGATCATAGCCTATCATGTGAACCTAATCACAAAACCAAGTTAAATCACATTCTTCTCTACCTAAACATGTACAACTCTAAGTGGAAAATTTCTCATAAACCTACCTCATTTTGTCTTTCTTAGGATTCGGATGAGGCTTAAAAAGAATGAAAAGTATAGAAAGATACTTCTTTTTTTATGTTTCATCAAAAAAACTATACAAAAATGAGCAATATCCTACTATGTGAATGATGTGCTCTGAATGGCTATTGCTAAATTATTGTAGGAGATGATGAAGGAGAAGGCACCAACTAAA
This sequence comes from Gnetum montanum, assembly GCA_015680685.1. Classification (NCBI taxonomy): domain Eukaryota; kingdom Viridiplantae; phylum Streptophyta; class Gnetopsida; order Gnetales; family Gnetaceae; genus Gnetum; species Gnetum montanum. The sequence goes on from MNCI01003240.1 coordinate 390,659, forward strand.
TTTTAGATTAAAGAAGCATCACAACCACCATAACTGGTCCATGAGATATTAAGAGATGAAGAATTCCTAAGGCCACTTAGAGAGAAGTAGTAATAGCAAGAATTAAGTAGTGATGGTGAGTTATCATCCTAAATTATGATCATGATTCATTTGAATAAAGTTTCTAGAACCATCAACTAGCTATTATTTGTACCAACCCTATCACATGGGAAGTTGTGGTATCCCTACTATCTAAGTAACTTCCTGAGATCTAAGGTAATGTCATAGCCTTCTCTATGATTCTAAAAGAAGGAAAAGATGCTACAATCCTAATTATTCTACACAAGGACTAAGAGATAGTAGGAAAGATGATTACAAATTGGTTTAGAGAAGCTATAAGGATTCTTGTAGCATAATGCTTAATATTACTACTATGGTAGACTTGCAAATGTTTGATGAAATTCAGCGTAGGAGAATGATTACTACACAACACAAGGAAATGTTGGAGTAATTGGTGAGAATGAGAAAACTAATTATGAAGATATTTGATATTCTAAAAGACATTGTAGCCACCTAATCTAAGTTACTAGAAACAAGGGATAAGTTTCTAGTCAAAGAATCATAGATTTAAGTGGCTACCATGATTAATCAATAGTTGATAGTCAAAGTTATTGAACTCAAAGTATTCTTGGTAGATCAAACCATATTTTTATTTTTGATGACAAAGGACAAAGCTTTTTAGAAGTTTTAGGAGTGACAATGCATGTTCAAGGAGGAAAAGGAGAAGACCATCTAGGATGCAACATTATTAGATGCAATTCTATACATCACCAATAATAATATCATCTAAGTGCACTATTATATCAAGAGTTTTAGCAAGGAAAACTAATGCCTAATTAAAATAGTTAAATAAAAGGAAAAGATGGAGGAATACCTTAAGTAGTAGTAGGAATAAATTAGTAGGATGAATTAGGATGTTAGGAGGTTAGTTAAAGAAAATAGAAATTGATCAATGAAGGAGGTGCATGCCATTCACCAAAAATCAACCATTGAGATTGCTAACTAGAAGAAAGAGACTGTTAAGTATGATAAAGCAAAAAATCATTAGAGGAAAAACGTTGTCATGCATAAGAAGATTAATAAAAATGAAATTAGATAGGTGAAGTAAAAGGTAAATGATGTCCTCCAATAACTCCATTAACAGGATGATGCACAGAAACTCATCTTTGATGAGCTAAATGCATACAATTAGATGGAAATTTACATGAAGGATCTTCAAATTAAAGAAATGATAGTATACATGGAGTTGGTCAACCTTCATTATGTAAACCTAGTAATGTTGACTATAGGACAACCAAGATCAGAATTAGAGAAGTAGATTGCCAACTCATACCTCCTCTATGAGACAAAGTTTAAGCTTCACAAGGAGATTAAGTTGAAGCTAGAAATAGATAATTTGGGGCTTGAGGTTCTTATGTCTATGTTTAAAGATTAGAGATAAATTATAGAAAATTTATCAAAGAGAATGGAAGATCACTAGAAGCTGAAAAATACTTTGCCAGTATTCAACATCAAACACAAGCAATTTGCATCCTAGTTCAATAATTCTAAGAAAATATTTCTTTCTTTGCCTTGTCCATGGAATATGCCTACATCATTGAATCTAGGTGATGATTTTTGGATGATCAATGATAAGGCATTTTTGTATGCATTTCAAATGTTAGAAGAGCAACAAAAATAGTGGAAAAGACATGACTACTAGTAGAATCAAGGTAGGACAACCAATTGTCTGAGACAAAAGGGCCACCATTTCTTGACACTAAGTAAAATACCTACCTTGGATAATTCTTATTTTTGTACATAGTGAATTTTCAAAATTTTTATTATAGTGTCTAATTTTATTAAATCATATTATAAGCACTTTAATAATTTTGTTGTGATGCAACACTTAGTTCTTAGTTAGTTTGTAAAGTGATACTTCTTTAATTTTGTAAATAACTTAGTCCAATTTTATTCACTCATGGATGAGTTTTCAATTCATTATGAGGAAATGATGAAATGTAAGTTAGTTAATTTTGTTAACAGGTATGCTTCAACATAACCTCGTTGATGCTTACAAGTCAATACATCTTATGATGCATTAATATTGTCTTATCTCCTACCTATATAAATGCATGTAGTAGTTGCATTTTGATATATTTTGGTTGTTTGGTAGCTAAAATCTTACATTTTTCTAACTTAAGAGTTAAAATATTTCCCCCTCTAAGTATCTATAATATGGATTGAATGAATTATATGGAGTTTTTTTGAGTGCATTATGCAGTTTGACACATGTACATAATGACAATAAAATTGAGATTTGTTTTTTTATTGCAACATTTATACTATTACTGTAATATGTTTTTGTACCTTTTATTCTTACTATTTATTTAATTTTCCATGTTATTAGTTAAATATTCTAGTATTCCATATATTATATATACAAGCTAAGCATGACCACTTTAAGTATTTGGTAATCCTAGTGATGAACACTTGGTATGCCTAGTAGCGAACACATGACAACCAAGTAACATTAGTATATGTTCACAATGTGTACAAAAAGTAGGAAATAGATGCTTTATGCTAGGCTGGTTTAGATTATCTTTTCATCCTTAGATTAATTAGTTTAATCTTTTGATATTTTAATTAATAATAGAAACCATCATACATCTTAATAACACTTGATAATATCACTTGAGCTAACACAAGAGGTGATTAGGAATAAAATGATCAATGATCCCACACTTAGGTACCTAAGACATCTTACTATCCACAATCCATAGAATTTGACCTAATTGTACATGAATGCTTGTGATTTGCATGGTTGGATGTAGGATCTATTATTATTCATCTACTATCAAAATTACATTGTTAATAAATAATTATTATTTATCATTGCTTAAAATCTCCATAAAGAAATACTATTCCTTTTGTTAAAAATTCTACAATATCTCTATTTAAGAATTGAAAAAAAAATGATCACAAGATAGCTTTATAGAATCATACAATGTGGCATCCCTAGGATTAAAATAGCATATTGCAAAGAAAGCATAGCCATGTAGATACTTTTTTAGTTAAATATATTATTTATGATAATCAATTTTTTAAAATGCATATAATTTTCCAAAAATTTTCTAACATTGCAATACCATTGGAAGATGTACCTCTTCATCCTACTCTTTTATTTCTTGTAAAAAATTTATTAAATCCAATAACTAAAAAAATATACAAGACTAATATCTTCCAAAATTTCAATAAAATCAAAAATATCAAAGCTATCAAAGAAGCGAATACTATTTAAAGAAAGAAATTTATTTGCAATTTCACTATTAATGTTAAGAAATTCACATCTTAAAGTACTCATACATGTTTTAAATAATTTTTGGAATACTACTTATTTGTAATTATTGTCATATTGCTAGCATTTAGGTATTCTACAAAATCCTATTAATGAGCTACCTTAATCTTTTTCCATTTCTTAATCTCTTTTGTAAGTTTCTCTCAAGTAAAATCCTAATTTATTTAAATGATTTTCCGATTCTCACTTTACTTTAAGCAACTTCAATGTCTTTAATAGATACTTTATCTTTTATATCCTAAAAATTAACAATTACATGTTGCGGATTTTCACATTGTTTACCTATAAATCTAAAACATTATTATTTTTTGGTAAATTTATATTTATATAATCTATAATTTTTTCAAATTTCTTAAACAAGGTTTCATCCATTTCATCTTATGTCTTTGGGATACCTACAAAATATAATTTTTTTCTTTTATCATTTTCTCATATTAGTTTTTCAAAGCTACAATTGTAGATACTATATTTGTATCTATTTCTTCAAGTTTAGATTCATTTTTATTTTCCTCTATGTTGGCTTGAAGTTTTATTAATTTTCATAAAATTAAAAGGATAGCCTACATAATAAAAGGTAGTTGTATCAAAAATAGTAAACAAACAAAACGTTTTGTAAGGTGGTTTAACAATTACATGGCTTCTTTTATAACATGAATTGTGATATGGACTTGATCTCATCAACCCTAGGATGCCAAATCCAACAAGAATTAACAATTGAAAATAATAAAAGAAACACAACTCTTTATGTTTGCATGGAATTAAGAAGATTCATACAAATGGCTATTAAACAATGTCCTAGGGATAGAAAAGGATTCAAGATACCCTCACAACCATACTCATACTCACAATGGTTCTTATTCCTTACAAGTAATGCTTAAGATTAACTTTTCTCTCTTACTTTTTAATCTTTTGAAATAATCTTCTTTTCTCTCTTTTCCCTTTCATCTCTTCACATTTCTTGTAACATCTCTCTTCCTAAACCCTAGGTTGGAGAGTATTACTTTAAGTAAAATTTGTAACAAATGATTGGCTATGGAAAGATGCAAGATAAGGAATGAACTATATAGCTAAAGGAAGTAGAAGGAACTTAGTATAGAGATATAACCGAGGGAAAGAGTTAAACTAAATAGAAAAAGGAAAAGAATACATAATTATTAAATATATATGCTAAAACCTTAATCTAAGTAGATAGAGGATAATTTAAATCATCTACTAAAAATTATGCAAAGAAGAAGAGTATTAAATAAAATGAAAATTTAAATCATCATAACTAAATGATCAACATAATATCAAAGGTCTAGCCCATACAAAATCCATAAATTAAAAAGTTGAAAAAAGGAAAATAATATTTAACATAATACTAAAATATCTAATACATAAATAGCCAAAGATCAAAGTTGAAAGTATAACATATTAAACCACTCTCAAAAAAATCTAGGAACAACCCAAGATCTCCAATCTTTATTCAACTTGATCAAAGTATAATAAAAATAAGATATTAGTATAAAATTGAGTGAGGAATCTGGCACCATCTCTATTTATAGAATGAGTAGATCTCATGAGAGTTAGGTGGAGCATGATTATTCTACAAAACATGTTAGCTTAAACAAGCAAACAAATGTTTGACCAAACATCCAATCATCAAACATTATAAATAGCATGATTTGCAAACTCCAATTATTACCACAACCAAGGAGGATAAAAGGCATCACACTTAGTGTCAAATGTATGTCAAAATTTTCATGTATAGTTTTTGTAAATTCTAGAGCTAAAATGTATTGAAATAAAATATCAAACTATCATATGAATGGATTTATTACTAGTCTCAAACTAAATGAGATGCACCATCAAGACTCACTTCACACTTTCCCAAAGTACTAGTGCTAGAGATGTCTAATAGGACTTACCAATGTTCTGGTGGTATCATATAAAAAGAACTAATAAGCCATGGAATCATTCTCTTCGGTAGGATGGGGTCTATAATGAAAGTCATACTAATGCATCCTAATGAGGATTAATCACTAACTATCTCTAAGGAGCCTATCTCTAATTAGCCATACGAACTTGGTGCTAGTTCCAACATGTTGTGATCAAAAAAATAGATTGCTAGAAAATTGAAAGATCAAGAATAGTAGCCTCAATTTTGAATCCGAAAGGCCTCCAATAAATGGGATTCAAGGTGGCTTAGATGATATGGTAGATCACCCATGGACTTATGAAATGCAAAATGAATGATGTAAATAACAAGAATGCAGATCTGGAAACCAAAAGCAAAATTGATTGCACATAAACTAAAATTTTGAAACTTTATTTAAATAAATAAAGAATAAGTTCAGGGATGTTTACAAGAGTTGCACATGAAATAGCATTGGGGTAGGAGTTTAAAGCCCATTGAAGTTGATTTGGTCCACTTCATGATCCAGGTGCTCATCCACTTTTGATGTTTTCGAACCTCTTCTATTGCTGCCTTAGATCTATAACTTTGGTCATTGCTAGGGGGTTGAGAAAATTGGGGCATTTGGCTGCAGAAATTCTACATGTTGGGAGCTAGGAATCCCAAAAATGGAGAGTAGGAACCAGAAGCCCACAAGTCTCAGAAGGAGGGGCGGGGGGGGGGGGG